>JAPYZK010002465.1:0-13985 GCA_030522785.1 Platygaster equestris | reverse complement strand
GATGAAAGCTGGGTGCTTTATGTTAACTACACACGCAAGCGACAGTGGCTACCGAAAGGAGAAAAACCAGATCCGACCCCTAAGCTGCCCCGTGAAGTGGAGAGAGTTTTACTCTGTTGTTGGTGGGACTCTGAGGGCATGCTATATTACGACTGCTCCCATCCAACACTACAATAAATGCAAAGACTTACTCTGCGCAATTGCAAAAGCTGGCTGAAATTATAAAACAAAAAAGGCGTAAACGTTTCCAAGTTCGGCTTCTCCACGACAATGCTCGACCCCACGTCGCTAAGATGACTTCGACAAAATACAAGCCCTTTTCCTGAGAATCGTATTGGACCTACCAGTATGCACCCCCAAGTGCATGCTGCGACTAGAGGCAGGACTCACAACCTTAAGTAGTAATGTGCTCATAAGGGCTGTTAAACTGTAGAAGAAAATCGCGAAAATGGAGGACCAAAGATTCCCGAAAATCTGCCTTCAAAACCTCATTGAGATTTGAGCCAAGACAGCGAAACGAGATACAACTGGGCCTCCGGCATGAAGAGCCTGCTCTCCAGAGTAGACCTGCACGAAAAATGGACCAGCTAATCACCTGAGGACATCAACATCACTTCTCTATGCCAATCGTTGGAAAGGTACTCCCACGAAGACGACGAACAACGAGTCAACAACTCAAGCTTCGCACCTACTTATAAAACCTTCAAAGACCTGAGCACTACGGACTGTGAGACATACTTGACGTTCCCTATTCCCTTACAATGCATCCGAATCCTGGCCCAAATCCGACTCTCGAACATTGACAAACAACGCTTCAGGACGAAAAAAGAACTGGTCACGATCAACTACTTGAACACCTACAACATGTGTGACGGTACTGAGACAGAATCACTTGACCATATCTTGTTCACTTGCCCTGCATACGAACACCTTAGACGCGAAGTTGTAGAGAACCCTGGCCCCCCCCCCCCCCCCCCAGCCCCTACGTAATTTAATCAAAAGATATTTGAGAAAGAGTTTTTAATAGCAGTCTTAAATTATCGGATAAATTGCTGAATCTTAGCATAATACTACAAGATTGTAAATCATAGCACAAACCTAGAGCTGTGCTAATTCTAAGGATAATTGTTTTAAGCTAAAAAAAAACTGAATTCTATGCATTAACACGTACCGTATAAATACCGAGAGATAAAAAATGTACACTATATTGTAATAGGCTAAATGCCCAAAGACAATAAATACATTATTATTATTATTATTATACTCATCATGAAGTTGGAATATGGTAAATTGGTTGCCTGTACAAAATTTGTTGCTCCAAAAAAGATTTCGTTCCGGCGCCACTGCAAAAGACGATTTTTCCATCAAGTTTTGTGTACTTTTCAGTCATCCAATCCCTTCAACGTGAAGATCGGAGGAATGGCCAACATGGCAGCTTTGAAAAACGCGAACCAGAAGCAAGATGACACTTACGAGGCAGGCATTGGGACACAGTTCAATGCAGAAACTAATAAACGTGACGAAGATGAGGAAATGTATGTATATAGAGTCATCATATTTCGATCAAGGTTTTTCCTTTTGCAAAAAAGAGTTCTCAAGTGTGTTTTTGCAATTAAGGGTGAAATACATCGAACAGGAATTGCTGAAAAGAACGAAGAAAAATGATGCATCTTCCAATTCGCAACAAGGCGACAAGAGTAATTATTGTTCGCCAGAAGAAGCTGCACTGCAGGCAGTTCCTGATCACTTAAGACAGAGTTCGGCACATCGAAGCGAGGAAATGTTATCGAATCAAATGCTGTCGGGGATTCCTGAAGTGGATCTTGGGATAGAGTGCGTTTTTTTATATTATAAATGAATATAGTGGAATTTCGAATTTGTTTCCCAGTTTTGAACGATTTTGTTCTATGTGCATTGTGCAAGTGTGGAGCCAAAATTTTGATCAGGGAGGGGCATTTTCGTTTTTCTGTATGAAATTTTGAAACTTTGAATTTTTATAGACTTGTGAAGTTCTGGAGATTTTGGAATTCTTGAAATTCCAAAATCTTTCGATTTATAAGTTTGACGGTCGTAAAGTTATAAAATGTTCCAAGTTCTCAAAGTTTTGAAATTTTGGAAATTTTGAGAGCACTGGAATTTTCGAGTTTTGAAAAATTATAAAGTTTTTCAAGTTCCGGAAATTCTCAAGGTTATTTAATTTTTCAGTTTTCAAGAATTTTAAAGAATTTTCAAGTTATATGGCTTCGAAAATTTTTAGGATATTGGAAATTTTGCTGTCCTAGAGATTTCGCATTTTTGAAGTTTGAAAAATTGGGAAAATTTTTTAAGTTTTGGAGTTTCAAAAAATCGTGGAGTTTTGGAATTTTCAATGTTTTGGCGGTTTCGGAAGTTTTAAATAATTTTAAAGTTCAGAAAAGCTGAAATTTTTCACGTTTTGATGAAAATTTTAAAGTTTTCGAGCATCTTGAAACATTTTAACGTTGAGGGATGTTGTAGTTTCAGGAATTTGTAGAGTTTTCAAGAAATTCAAAATTTATTGAAGTTTCGTATAATGAATTATGTAATTTTGAAGATTTGAAGTATTGATGAATTACCTATTGAAAATGATGAAATTTCGAAGTTTTGGGAATTGTTAAAATTTCGGAAGTTTTTACAGTGCGTACCTATTGGTTTCAGAACTTTCGGTTTTAAAAAATTTCTTAGATAATTTGAAAATGTAGAAGTTATTAACCTTGATAGACTTCTCTAAAATCGAAAATATCTAATGTTAAGTTCCGAAATTTTCAAAATAATAAAAGTTCGGAACTTAGATGAAAAAGTTGTAAATTTGGATGCGTAGAATTATAATTTTAACAAATATCTACTTGTTTATTTAGGTGCTAATGTAAGCTGTTTTACGCTGGAGGGATTCCGATGTGTTTATGACATTGCTGAAGCGTGAAACAGCTTTCTAGCTCCGAAAGAAACATCTAGCTTTCTATATCAAAATCGTCCAAAGTGCGTCAATTAGTGTATGCGGGTCAATTCAAAAATTTCGCTTTGTGAGCGCTGAAGATGTCAACGCTCCACGTTGAAATCGGTTTTTTTACCGCGCTCACGTGACCTCTGCGTCATGTGATCAGATTTTGTTGCGTCGAAAGCTTCGGCGCTCACAAAGTGAAAGTTTTGGATTGACGCGCATGCACTAAATGACGCGCTTTTGATGGTTGAGTTAAAAAAAATATATTTTACTATTTTTGAATTTCCAGTCATGCTACATTTTTCAATGTAACCTAATATGAAACCTCTTGCAGTGCTAAAATAAGAAATATCGAAGCCACCGAAGAAGCGAAAATGAAATTACTCTGGGAAAAACATCGCAAAAAAGAAGGACCTTCACAATTCGTCCCAACAAATATGGCCGTTAATTTCGTTCAGCACAACAGATGTGAGTATACGAGTTCATTTTTTTCTCGAACAATTTTGCATCGCGAATCCAAATGATAGTGATTAAAAATCGTTATTACAGTTAACATCGACGACAGTGATTCGAATAAAAAGAAGCACACTCGAGATAAACCCGTGGATTCAACCAAGCGTGGGAAAGAGAAACATTCGGACGGAGATGAAAAAGCCACAGATGATTACCATTACGAGAGGTTTAAGAAACAATTTCGGAGATTTTAATCATTCCATCAATGCACAACTGATAACCAAATTCTCGTGAACAAATAAATTATGTTTATTAAAAACTATTTTGGTGAATTTTGTAAATGTTTACAACTATGAATTCAATTCAATTTATAATTTGAATGACATTAAAAACAAAAGTTGAGTTATATGCGGACGATTGGAAAAGGAACAAAAAATTAACACTGAAGTTAGCGAAATAAATATATAATCATTATAATACTCATACTCAAAATACAACTAGGAGAATGGAGGATTCAATTGCAATTATCGCTGCAAATATGTCACAATTATGTATGCGTTTCCAATACTTTAAAACTTTGGAACAGTTCCACAAAATGTCACCCTGTTAAATTCGAAGCTAATTCGATACTGTGTTACAAAATGACCACAATTTATGATCAGTGATGTTACAAAATGATCACAATAATCGGCATAAAAAAAATAATTACACTTGGAATTATATCGTAATGTGCAAATCACGAGTTACAAATTATGGCGTACGCGGTAATTAGACACGGTAGAAATTGAAGTTTACATGATGTTTACTTGAATGGAATGCCATTTGCTATATAATACCAGTGTCCACAAACAATTCCTGTATGACTTATCAAGCTACATACTCATGCGCAGGATTTGCTAGAGGGAGGGATTCTGGCTTTTGTTTGATTACAAATTGAATTTTAAGCTTTTTTTTTTGTATTTTGATCATTCGAAAATTCTGAAATTTTTAGATTTGATCATGTACATTTAAAAATTTCATGCTTTTTGACTTTTTGGACTGAAAGGAAATTTTAGACAACATTGGTTGGGATATCGAAAAACATCAATTTAATTAGGAAAAAATTTTCAAACTCGTACGTTAACTCGTGGAAATTCGGGAATTTTAAATACATTATTTTCTGCAATCAAAAAATTTTTCCACAGGGAGAGGTGAATTGAACCCCCGTGCTCACAGGCCTGTCCAGCTATAATCATCTCACAAAAAATGTATCTAATATTAGTTTCTTCATTTATTAAAAATATTAGACTAAAAAAAAAATATTAGGCTTTGTCAGGCTTCAATATACACAAAAAATGCATAATATTTACAATTGCCCAAACGTCTCAAAAAGTTTCGATCTATTTTTTGAAAATTTCAGTTCGAAAATTGCGAGATGTAAAAAAATGAAAAACCATTTCTATAGAATGTCTTGAAAATAGCTGCTTTTTCTTTTTTTTCAATTCAATAAAAGAAAATAAAAAATCATGGTAAAAAAAATTACATCATTCGAATTACTTCAGGGCCTAAAATTTCGCGCTACTTATACTTAATACATATAATATTAAATAAGTCTTTTCATTTCTGAAGAAATCTTTGTCAGGATTAATATTTTACAACATTGGTAAAATTACCATTCAATATCATCGACGGCATTGTCCAAATTGTTGAACATTTCGTCAAGGTTCTGAAAATAAAACAAAATCACAGAAGTTATTTAAATGCCACCACACAACAACGACAAAAAAAGGTAATACAAATACTCACGTCAGTGGATTCAGTCTGTTTGATATACCGATTCTGGCTGTCGCAAATGCCACTGAAAAAATCGACATTTGCATTTTCGTCATTTTCATCGTCATCTAAATGCAAGCCGTCAGTTTCTTCAACGTCGTAAGCTTTATTGGAGTCTTCGTCGTCGTCGTCATCGTCATCATCATCGTCTTCGATTTCTTCATAGTCCGCCGGTTCCTCTTTGATGTCGATCAAAATGCTGATTGGAGGTTTATTTTCAGCGAGAAGAGGCGGTATTTCGCGCTCCAACGACACGTCGTGAATTTTAGAGACCTGAATTAATAAATTTGATGAATTATTATTAATTTCTGATCTCCCTATATTATAAAAAAACGTTCAGCAAGTTTCCAGTCAATTACCCTTAATTCCCATCCATCGTTCCCCATATAATCCTATCAATTTACATCAATCCCATAGATTTCGATCAAGTCCTATCGATTCCCATCAATTCCTATTGATTACCGCTCAATTCCCATCAATTACCATCAATGTCGATCACTTCCATCAATTTCCATTGACCCCCGTTGTTAACTTCCATCAATTCCCATAAATTCCTATCGATTTCCATCAATTAACATCACTTTTCATTAATTTTTATTTATTCTCACCAATTCCTATCAATTTTCATTGATTTCTATCAATTCTTATCAATTTCTATCGATTGTTATCAACTCCTTTTAATTTACATTGATGCCTATTAATTCCTGATTTTAATCGACTCTCGTCAATATTGATCGATTTCCATCAATTCTCACCAGGTTCCTAAAGATTCATATCAATTCCCATTGATTTCTATCAAGTCCTATCGACTCCCATCAATTCCTATAGACTCTTAAACACTCGTATCAATTTCTACCGATCCCTTTTGATTTTAATCCATTCCTACCAATTTCTTATTAGATTTCTCTCCCATGAATTTTCATTGATTGCCATGAGTTTCCATTCATTGCCACAGATTTTAAACAATTCCTGTCTTAACAATTTCCAAGAATTCTCATCAACTCCTATGAATACCTACCAATCCCGATTAATTTTTATCGATAACTCATCAATTCCTGCCGAATACACTGTGCAACAGTGAAAAAAGTTTTGGTGAATGAATGGCAAAAAAACAAAACATAGCATATGACCCCATTAAGAAATTCCCCAAAGGATTTTGAAAAGTTAGTTCGCGTTTGCGAGTTATCAGTTATTGAAATTTTCAAATTGTTTAAAATTATCTTGATCAATTTCCGTCCGATTTTCTGGAAACAAAAACGTTGTTCAATATATAAAATATAAAAGAATTAGAAAAAAACTGAAATTTTGTTGCACGATATTACCAACGATTTTCATCAATGCTGATCAATTACCATCACTTCCCACTATTTCCATCAATTCCCATTAAATTTATTCCCATTGATTCCCATCAACAATGATTGATTTTCATCGATTTTTATCAATTCCAATCGATTCCCATCAATTCTTATCAGATTCCATTGATTTCCATCAATTTTCAATCACTTCCCGTGAATTCCCATTGATTCCCAATAATAACTATAGATTTGGCACAGATGAAACGTTTGCACAAACGTCCGGAGGCATTCATTAGTCCAAATTACTTAGCTTTAAAAAATTGATCGGTTAGACGAAAATACAGGAGCTGAATGGGAGTTGGCGCACGAAGCGCGCAGTGGGAGAAGCCCTCTAGTTTTTTTTTTTTTTATATACTTAAAGAGTCAATTATTTTTTGTTCAATTATAAATAAATTAAAAATAAAGTTTCAATTTTTCTTCTTTTTTCGTCTCAGCTCCCCATTCCCCATATGGCTAGGTGTAATGACATATAAAAAAAAATTTGGGAAGGGAGGAGAGGATAAGCACATCAGATTCCAATTTTAGAGTATAAAGATAACTCAATAGACAATTTCATGTAGGGAAAAAAACTCTGCGAATGCGCCATACAATGCGGGCAACGTACTATGGGAGAGCATAGGAAAGTGCATGTTTTTTTACAGATAAATCGAAAATAAAGCCAGTGCAAATTGCAAATTTACTGAAAAACAAAATCTAATGAATTTTAGGAAATTTAAAAAAAGTTTCTGTCAGTTGATTCGGAATTAAATTTTTACTTCCGAATTGGAAGACACGGACTTCTTTATAATGCTCTAAAATTCATAAGATTTCGTTTTTCAGTGAATTTGCCGACCGCACTGGCTTTATTTTCGATTTATCTGTAAAAAACACGCACTTTCCTATGCTCTCCCATAGTACGTTGCCCGCATTTTTGGCGCATGCGCAGAACGTATGTTTCCTTACATGAAATGGTCTATTACTGAGATTTCAATTGATCATAATCAGCGGTATTTTCTGTAACTTAATCTATTTTTTACTATTTCTACTTTAAATTTTTCGCAAATTCATTCGATAATCTTTGATCTTCAGCATAGTATGTTATGATTATGATTATAATTAATAATTATGACTATATAATTGTTATGATATAATTATAATAACTGAACATAAATTATAATTCAATTATTTCTGGAAACAGAAGTTGTTTCCTAGGTCCCTAGAAAAAATATAAATTACCAATAAATTACTGACCCAACGTGACTGTTGCTGTTGAGCCTGCTGATTCGTGGACGTGACGTCATTTTCTTGATGAGCGTCAACCAGTTCGAGACAGTCGGACAAATGTTTCGACTTTTCCTCAAGTCCGAGTTTGTCATTTTCAGCGACTTTGCTTTTTTCAGATGTGTCATTTTCTTCTTTCGACACTTTTATGGGAGTGTTCATGGTCCTCCTCCCGCTTGTCTTCATTTCGCCGGGAAGGCAAGTGTTTCCTCGTTGCCTCAAGAAACGCACTATGAGACTCCTGGTTCCCCACATCAAATCGTGTGACTGCTTATAAGCAGCTATTGATTCGTCCACACTATTGTATCTTATGAAAGCATATCTGAAATGCAATATTGTAATAGTATATGCCTGGTCACCCTAATAAATCACATTAATTAACTCAATTTTCCCGGTCCCGAGAGTCCCGAGACCTGAAAAATTCAAACCTTTCGAGAGTTTCGATACTTCGAATATCAAACGTAATCGATTAGTGGCTGGAATTTTCGAAACCTATTCAATCTTATTTCCAATTTTCCCATTATTCGATTATAAAAATTCGATCTGCAATATCCATCGAAATGAAAACCATTATTCCAACAACACACCTAGTATTTCTCATTTTCTGAGGGTACCCCACATCGACCCTCGCAGCCGTCGGAAATTTGCTCTTGACTTCGCTAACGTTCACAGATTCCGGGAGATTTCCTATGTACAATATGTATGGGTCTATGTCCTCTGGCATTGGATTATCCTTATCTTGTAGAGACTTCCTTTCGACCCTTAAGTAACCATTGCCGAATTTTATTTTTTCCAAGTCTTTTATCGCTTCGTCTATATCCACATCTTCCGCCATCTGAATGAAACAGTAGCGAGGACCGCTCGGACTCTGGAAATGGATATTCTGAATCCCCGCGTGGAACTGCCGAACTATGTCTTTGTTGAGATCCGGATCAGGAAACTTGATGATGAGACTTTGAGCCTTGATGCTTTTGTTCAGCTCATTTTCCACTTGCAAGGCTTTTTCCGCGTCTTCTCGCTTCCAAGGACGACTAGGGTAACTTTGGGACATTGGTTTTCTTTGTTTCTTCTTCTTCGACCCTATTTCTTCCTGTTATTAGACATGAGATGTAAGATATAAATGTAAGATATATTTCAATATATTATCTATAATATTATATTACGAAATCCGGTCGGATTTCGTCCGTCGCTAATAAAAAAAGAAAAATATGAGAAAAATAGAAAAAGATAATGAGAACAATAATAAGAACAGAAGAAAAAGATGTAAAAAAAGAAGATCGCGCTTGACGAAATCCGGCCGGGTGAGTGATTACTCTGAACATCATCTTTCTTCTTCATCCCACTCGCGCCACCTCGCCTCGGCCCCACCGTTCTCTTTTCACAATATTGTCTCTATACGACTGATCGATTCCGCTAAGAAATTTTTTTACTCGCTTATCATTGTACAATGCTGAACGCCGATTGGTTTTCGGCGAAACTTAGTTTCGTCACATTCTGTATTCGTAGGAAAATTTCTCGTGTCACTGAGATTTCCAAATATGTCAATCGGCATATACAACGAAATCGTTTAAAAATAATTTTCGGCTACTTGTTGCTTTGCTTGAATCATGCTTTCACGGTATTTTTCTATCAGCCGTATAAGTATGGTGGTCTTCATATGTATGATCTGTTTGCTCTTCGTCGAACGCTAATATCGATTAGAAATTTTATCGATGTATTTCACTATTCGAAATAAGCCTAATCGGCAAAAGAAAACATAATTCAAACATATAATCGGTGCATTTTTCTTACGAACTTGTCGGAGTTATAATATCAAAATATGTTGGAGAAAGTCTGAAAGCGACGCTGCTTTAGATATCACTCCTTTTTAATGATAAAATATCATGTCTTTAATATTAACCAACAAGCAACGGCCTCCTTTACATTTTCGATGCAAGTTTGGGAGGAGGGGTGATATTATATAATGTAAGATATATTTCAATATCGTGTATTTTTCACTGGATGTGTTGATTAAATAGAATTTTCGTTTTTCCAGCCAGATTTAGGATGTAAAATATATATTCACATTTTACAGAACAGTAAATGAATAACCTGAAAAATGAGTTGACAAAATACAACATTTTCAATTCTGAAAAATATGCGTCTTATGGAAATTTTAAAAATCCAATTTTGGAATTGTGGGAACTTACTGAATTAAATATAAACTCGAAATTAAGAATTTAAAATTTGAAGAAGTTCAAGATTAAACACTTAAAATTTCGCACTTGACAAGTTTTGCAAGCCAATTCCTGAACTTTCCTAAAAATGTCCGAATCACCTTTTTCCTACTATCTATGAAACATCGATATTTCCTACACCATATTCAGGGTGTTACAAAATCACCACAAATACTGAAAACCACATATTCCTTGTACAATTGCAAGATGATTTGTCCTTCGCCATTTTTTGAAATTCGTAAAATTGACAGAGTTATTAGCAAGTGAAGATAGTCAATCAGCGCTCGACTTTCACGAAATACGGCGCTTACGACTTTTTTCTCACTACTGACCTCGACTCGTTTTTTTCGCCAAGCACAAGTCCAGCGCTAATTGGCTATCTTCGCTTGCTAATAACTCTGTCAATTTTGCGAATTTCAAAAAATGGCAAAGGAAAAATCGTCTTGTAATAGTACAAGAAAACTATGGTTTTCGGTATTTGCGGTGATTTTGTAACACCCTGTATACTATATACGATACGTGATTTCTTTCTAATTCCAATAAATATTGAGATTTACATTCTTGGATAATATCAACAACCCTACTAACATTTCTGAAAACATCGTCCACTCAAAATGTTCCCCAAAAGTCCAAAAAACCTCTAAATTCAGAGAAAAACCCCTTAAACTTGCATTACTACTACCACAACCTATCAGGCAGGTAAAGGCCTACATAACAAACATTTTCCAGGTGTCGTTTCAGCCTCATTACAGCCCTACTAGACATGTTTACATAAAGTTCACACTCACCTGCGTCCGCAACTGCGTGTAAAGTTTGCTCAAACAGTTTTCATAAAGTTTGCACGAAACTTCGTGTCAACATCATGTAAACACTCCTCATAAGCTGTCTACATGAATTTCACACAAACGTTTACATTATGTTGATATAAATTTCATGTAAACATCATGCAAATAGTACACATACACTGTTTACGTAAGTTAGCATCAATTAGGGTACACAAGCCCAAATAAACTTCATGTAAACACTCACAGCACAACTGTTTACACCGCATTTACATGACGTACGCGTAATCAAGTCTACTAGAGACCTTTATACAAATTTAAAAAAACCCAGCATCCTAAAAACTCACAGCAGCAATCGGCTGATCAGAACCCCTATCATCCGTTCTCCTAGCAGAACTCGTCTCTGGCAAGCAATGCGCCTGACTGCCCAAAGTCACGGGAATGGAGTTCACGATCGCCGGATTATTCGAATTCGTGAAAGCATCCCTCTGCCAATCCGCGACCACGGCAATCGCCCCAGGAATCGCGGTTGCCGCAGCCGCCGCCGCGGCGGCCCCAAAATACGCTTGCTCCGCAAACTGATTCTGAGCCTGGTCAAACCTCCCCAGTCTCCTGTTTTTACGGTGAAAATTGTTGTTCCTCTGCAGGCTGTAATTGTTATTTCTATTCTGGTTGAATCGCTCGCGTCGCATGAAGTTGTTCCTTTGGACGTCCCTCTGGAAGTTGGCCATGTTTGCCGTTTGGGGGGACAAGGTTTGCGTCGTCGTTTGGGGGGCCTGCGAGGTTATCCACTGCCAGGGCTGGGGGGGGGCCTGCAACCAGGTCGGGATTTGGGCCATTTGCGGGGCCATTTGGTGGTACATGTGGGGCGGCGGGGGCACTGTGGCTGGTGAAGGTGGCGGCATCTGGGGAAGCGGGGGTTGTCCAGGCAGAGGCTGATTCATGTTCGTGGGTGGCGCTTGGGTCGAAGTAGCGCTCATGTAATTTAGGTATGGAATTTCGTAAGCGAAGCTCGCGTCGCTTGTTTTAGGGTTGTACTGCTTTTTAAATGAGTTGACATCGGTTTCTTCGTTGATCTACGAAATAATTGGAACATTAGTTTTGAGCTGGATTGCAGAGGGTTGTGCCAGTTTTGCAACAAAACCCAGCAGGGACACATTTTTGTAACCCTCATATAGAAGAAAGTATCAAAAATAGTATATTTCTCAACGAGTGTAGAAGGAGCTTTTTTAACAAATGTGAGGTTTGCAAGACAAGCCGAGGGTGAGTTTTGCAATCACATTCGTTAGAAAAATCTTTCTGCACAAGTTGAGGACTATATTTTTTCCAAAAACGTGGAGAAAATACGGTTTTTGACATTTTGAGCCGTGAAGAAAATCGCATGTTCTCCACGGCGTTGGGAAAAGAGATTTTTACATCTTAAGTTGTGAAAAATTTTTTTCCACATGTGTATGTTTTTCACGTCTTTTAATAACTCGAAAAACGGTCCTAAACTTCCGTTCTTCGAGCAATGCTTGCACTACGGGACATAAAACGTACTTTCGATTCAAGAAAATGGTTCAAAACAATAAAAATTCTGAAATATGAAAATCTAAAAATTGATCAGTGCGAACGAGTGGATGACAAAATACTATCCATGAATTTATAAATGTTCACACTCAAAAATTTGACAATACTCTGCCAAATTGGAAATCAAAATCTTCATTTAAGCAAATGACCCAGGAAAAATATTAGTGCACGCTGACTCAGTACAGGACAGCATCATAAATAAAAACACTGGAATTCTGTTACAGAAGAAACACCATCACTACGAATACTCTCCAAATTAAAATGAATCCGTCAATTTTCAACGGAATTTCCTAATTTCCATCCCAAAACCTTTTTAATAGTGAATTACAAATTTTGAACAGCAGAAACTGAAGAAGTCGATCAATGTAAGAAATCAAACTAGCCAAAAGTTCAACGTACAAAATTTCTTACAATTCTCGATTTTTCGTAATGGCAGCTCAAGTACAGAATCAACAGGCGTAAAATAATACTCCAAATTTAAAATAGGATAAAAAGTCAAAAGCTCTTTAAAAAATTTTTAAATCTATAGTTTCTTTGGTAAATGTCTAGTAGCAGCACTTTTCCAAAAAATGACGTGAACAATTTTTCTTTTTGCCAAATTAACCCTTTTTTAACGAAAGTCACGAATTCATTCGCAGAAGGCCGACTTATCAATGATATACTTAGTTATTAACAATTTCATCACATTTACGAGAATAGTTGTCTCCCCCGTTACTAATCATGTAAACATCCTCAACATTTCCATCCAAAAAACTGCAACAATCGATTTGCAATAAATAAACACGAATTCATAAACGAATCATAGTAAACAATGCGTAAACATGACGTAAACAAATAAAACTATCACCGAACACACGACTAACCTATACTGTTCGTAATCGTGAGATTTACAGACAAAAAAAATGTTTTTATATCATTTACCCCACGTTTCATAGTGTTATGAAATGCTGTTGAATAGTTTTCTCTTGCCAGTAAACAAAATAGCCACTGTTTCACATTGTACGACGAAATTCGTAGACTTCGTAAATGTCAATACAGTCGAACAACTACGGCCGAACAACTCACTGAACTGCACTGAACAGCACTGAAGTTCAGTGATGTTCAGTGACTGAACTAACTGTTACTGTTAAAACGTCAGTTCACGAATGTCATTCATTAAGCCACGCTCCTCGACCAATCAAACGAGAGCATTATTGTGGTCTCTATCAGCTGTGTGCGCGTTAGGTTTCCTCAGGGCACTGCACGGGGGCAGCAGCGCCATCGACGCTAGGGGAAAAAATATGGGAGGAAATAATTTGGGAGAAAATGGATGCACCCGTTCGGAACGTTCGGAAGAAGTCGGGCGTGGCGAACATAGTCGAAATATGTACGATGATGCACGAGACAAGCGAGAGACAATGGAATATTAATAAAATTCAATCATTAGGCAAATAGTGTTGTATAAAATACTATTACTTTTATCAGTACACTCGAAGTCACCCTAGTGCACACGGTCGTGGCAGATCCTGCTTTAGTAGTGCACGAACCGTACATCCATTGTAGCGCACAAATGAGCACTGGTAAGCAGAAGTAAGGTCTG
>JAPYZK010002464.1:0-16409 GCA_030522785.1 Platygaster equestris | reverse complement strand
AATACTTCGAACTTTTTCGGAATTTTAAGAATTTCGAGAATCTGAAAAAAGTTAATGAGTTTTCAGCATTTCAGGAATCATGTGAAGTTTGGATTTTTGGAAATGTTGCAGATTTAGACAATTTTAGGAATTTTCGAAGTATGGGGAATCTGAAAAATATTTTGAATTTTTGGAAAAATGTACAAAAATCCGGAAATGTTGAGAATTTTTAGTATTTAAAGGATTTTGGAAATTGTGAAAATTCTGAGCATTTTAAAAATTCTGAGAATTTTGGAAACTTACTAATTCTAAAGAGTTCTCTTGAGAATTGTCATAATTCTCGACATTTTCGAAATTCAAAGAATTTCTGGAATGTTAAAGTTAAAACATTTCGAATAATTAGAACATTGAAAGAATTTTCGAAATTTTGGAAATTTTTTCAAATTATATGAACTTGTATGAATTTCGACAAATTGTGAACTTCGTGAACTTCTGAAATTTCCAGAAAACTTGTGAATACCTCAAATTTGAGCCCTTCTCAAATTTTCCGCTATTCCGAAATATTTTAAAAATTGTGCAAACACGGACAATTTGGAGAATATTTATGATATCGAGAAATCAAAAATTTGTCTGATTTTGATCCGTACCAGAAATAGAATCAATTCAGATTCAAATTCTAAATTCAATTCGCGTTAATTTGAAACGAAAATTGTCGATGCTTTTAATGATTTCAAAATCCTGAAAATTTTTGAAATGTTGGGAATTCAAAGAATTTCGATGTTTCTTGACTATTCGTGAATTTTGAAAATCCCAAGAATTTCAAACACTTCGAGAATTTCGAAGGTTTCAGAGAATTTGAAAATCTCGAAAACGTTCATACACAATCCAAAGAATTTCTGAAATTCCAAGAATTTACATAATTTGAAGAAGTTCTGAAATCTCAAGAATTTCGCGAATTTTAGAGGCATTAAAAATGTCAACAATTTCAATAATCACAAACATTTTGGAAGTTTAAAATGTTTTGGAAATTCTGGGAATATCGATCATCATAAATGTTCTGAGAATTCTGAACTTTCTAGCGATTTTGATAAATGATTTTCATTTTCGTGAAGTTCAAAACTTACGAAAAATCCAAAAACTCGTGAATACGTTGAATATTAGCATTTCCAAGAGTTTTCGTAATCTCAAACATTTCATCTATTTTGATGTCATAATATTGAAAGATTAAAAAATTTCCGAAATTTCAAATATCTCCTCAAGATCTAAATTAACTTGCTCGCGAACCTTCGTCAGTTAATTACCCCCCCCCCCCCCATATAACTTCGCATATGAAGTGATTGTGATTCCACTCAGACTTCGTTCTCTATCCACGATATTCCCAAACGCACACGATACAAGAAACAAAAACAACCACACTCCCCAAAACAAAATATTCACTAAAAAACACCTTCCGACAAAAGATTCCCCCACACCTACCCAAAGAAGATAAAAAATCTATCAAATTGACTCAGGCACTCTAAGCTACCGCATCGGGCCGTCCAGCCGGCAAAAACTTTTACCTCCACCTGAATCAATTAAAAGACTCCGCGAAAAAAGCTCGCTCCCTCCGAAGAAATCAATTCCACGAGGGTATAGAGGAGCGAGTAAAAAAAATGGTCAGTCGGAAATCGCGGGAAATGGTGTTTGCTCGATCGATGCGGAGCGAGCGTTTCACGTGGGGCAAAGACAGCTCACGGGCAAATACGACTGGGCTCGGGATCGGGGGGTCCACGCGTGAAATCGTAAATGCAGCGTAATCGCCCGCCACCCACCACGTGGCAAATCACGTCGCCCGGCGAAAAAACGCAAAACCGTTTCGCCGAGTCGTGCCGCGCCGTTTCTTTCGGACCGCGGACGTCCCAAGTTCTCACGGGCGAGCTTTTGTCGACCGTGAGGAAGACTTTGCATGTTTTTAAAATATTTACAAGGTTAATGGCATCGTACATGCCAGTGTACAAATTAGGATTCTAAAGAAAATGACAGGGGGAGGGGGTTGGAGTTCATACATAATTTTTGATAAGGTCACTCGAAAAACCTTGCACATGGAAAAAACAATATGGTGGCCTAAACCATATTTTTGAGGTAACCTTACTGCTTTCTCCGTGCACGTAATCTCTGATGATGATGTGAAATCGATTTCCATTTTCATGAATATCAAGAATTCGATGCTACGGAAATCACTGTTCATGGATTGAACAAATTCTATGAAAAATGTAAATATTTCCGTTGGAGCAGAATTCCATTGTATTTGTCCGCGTAATTTGTATGCAGGTGAGTGGAAACGACGACATAGAAGGGGACTAAAAATGATGGTTGGGAATTGCGCGGAATAATTTACCATCGACCTGGCTAGTGGCGATGTAAATTATGTTCAGCATGTCCCAGTGCAAGGGAAGATAAGACAATGAATTGACGTGCTCGTGCATCAAAGTCACCGGAAATCAGGGAAACAGTCGACAAAAGCACATGGCGAAAAAAACTGTATTTGCTCGAAACATAGTTGTTACGATAAAATTATGTGACAACTTAAGATTGATCGATTCAATCAATTGTACAGTTAATTTTATACAGTTTTTACAGTCAACGTTTTTATTAGCCTGCTCTATCGAATTGGAATAAATCGGCCCGGTATCATTTTTCCATTGTTCCCAACTGGGAAAAGAAAATTGCGAGAGGCAGAGAAGCGGAAGTAAAGTAAATGTTTTGACAGGTTCTCGAGCGCATTCCGGTGGCAGCGATCGTGAGCTGCCTTATCAAAACGCATAGGCCCCGCAATAAAGATACCGCTTCGTATCCTCTTTATATCTCGTGTCATCTCGTCCAATGAGATATATTTTGCCGGTAAACTTGTCTTCAAAAATTGTTGGACAGTGTTGACTTCATTACTTACACAAAATTGACAAATCACGATTTTTAATGACCCTGGGGAATTTCGTTGGGAACTAAAAAAAATCTTGATGAATTTGAAAAATCTGGACAATTTTAGAAATTTGAATTAATTTGATTTCAATGAATGAAAATAATTATATAACGAAAACATTGAATAATTCAGACGTTTTTCGAAAACATTTTTCGAAATTACTGGAAATTTTTGAAAGTTCGAAATTTTTGAAAACTAATTGTGGACGTTGTATTAACAAGTTTTTTCGAATTTGCACAATGTTGTAGCCTTTTTGGAATTTTCAAAAATTTTTAAATGTTCTGAAATTTCTGGATTCTTGGAATTTCTGTTATATCTGCAATTGCCGAAATGTTTGAGATTTCTAAAATTTTTGAATTGTCTACATTTTCGAAATATTCGGAATTTTCAAAACCTTAAAAATTTTGCAAGTTCATAAAATTTCCGAAATTTGTAGAATTTTGGAAATTTCAACATTTTTATCATCTTGAAAAATGCTGAAAATCCTTGGAATTGAGTTTACGTCATCTTTCCACAATTTCTAAAATTATCTGGATTTACCAAAATTTCCAACGTTCTCGAAATCATGAAAATTTTTGAAACCATCAAGATTCAGTAAACACTTTTGGAAATATTGAAATTTTGTAAAACTCGAATTTTTGACATGCTAACAAGTTTTTTGGAATAAGCATTATATCATGTTATAAAGTCGACGAAATTTTCAAAATGTTCAAACTGTTCAAAAATTCCAGGATTCTCAAAATACTTGTCAACTCCCAAAGTTTCCAGGATCGTAGAAATTTCCGAAATTTTCGGATTGTCCACATTTTCAAAATATTCGAAATTATCAAAACATGACAAGTTGCCAAATTTATCGTAAAAAAATTACCAAAATTCTTAGAATGTTTGAAATTTTGAAATTTCTACCATTTTTGAACTGTTGAAAATTCTTGAAATTTTCGAATTCACAACATTTCTTTACAATTTTCGACATTTTTAATAGTAACAAGATTCATCAAAATACTTAAAAGTATCAAAATTTTCAAAAACTTGAATTTTCGACACACTGACGAGTTTTTAGGAATGAGCATAAATTTATACCCTAACATTATGTGTTAACTTCATCACTTCGATGAAATCCATATATTTCAAATAAAATTACACATCATCGTCCAATTTTTCCCATTTTCTGAATTTCAGTTTTATTAACTCGTTAAGAATGTGTAATTATTCACTTGTCCCTCAAAATTAGCGAACACAAAAATCATCGCCCTCGAGGGACTGTAAAAATCCCGGAGCACCCACTAAAAATTTGTTCGACACTCTGTTTCACGTCGCCGATAATTTTCTTTCGCCCCACAAAAGCCCCGAGCCAATATTGACTCGGGGATAAGGAGAGATTGCGAGGTCTCGGGCGCGCAAATGAACTCGGGATCTAATGTAAATGCAATACGAAAGAGGAAGCGCTTCTGCGGGCGGAGAAAACGCGGGGCTGGCACGTGCCAGGTGTTTGGGGCCTCGACAAAGCCGGGCCTGTTGGGACCCCGCGGGGCCTCTTGCGCCGGATGTCGGAAAATACTGCCACAGGGGAGCCCTTATTTTAGGGAGCCGAGAAAAGGGACGGCTGTTTTGTCGGACGGACAAAAAGCTCGTATTCCTTTTGACGCCTCCGCTTTTATATCCCGATCACGTTTAACGCGCCTTAAACACCTCCAATTACAGGGATTTGTGATTCGGCGCTTTTTTCACCGCTTTCTGCGGAGGGAAGAAGCATGGTATTTATGGTTGGGAGGTAGATGTTTTTTATGTGATATAGGGTGGTTTTGGAAGTCTGTTTTTGGGGGTCATTTGCGATCGAAGTATTTGATGGTATATTCTGTGAGTTTTTATTTTTGAGATATTAATGAAGATTTTCGAAATTTTGAAAATCTCGTATATTCAGAAAATTTCTCGCAATTTGTGGGAATTATGAACTTATGAAAATTTCGACAAATTATAGACTTTGAGAAATTTCAAAAAATTGCAAATACCTTCAATTTTAGCATTTTTGAAATTTTTAATGATTCTAAAATTTTGGAAAGTTCTGAAATTTTTGAGGATTTCAAAAATTTTGAAGTATCCAAAAATTCATAAGAATGAGAAAATGTCGAGAATTTCCAAAATTTTGATAATCACGAACGTGTAGAATATTTCTCGCATTTTTTGAATATTTTAAACTCACGAAAATCGCGATAAGTTATAAACTTTCGAAAACTCAGAAAAAATCCTGAATACGTTTGATTTTGACATTATCAAAATTGTCATAATTTTGAAAATTTTACGTTGGACTCCACGAATTTCATACATTTCGAAAACATCGCAAATTTTGACAATCGTGATAATCACGAGCATATCTGAAATTTGAAATGTTTGAGAAATTCTAAAAATTTAAATAATCGAAAAAACCTCTTTGCAAAATTTTTATGAACACTTAGCTAACAATTTTTCAACAGTCACACAGGAAGATCTTTCTTCTGAAATTTGTCCCACCCCCGAGCAAAGATAAAAAAAACAGCCCGATTCTTGCGCCCCCCCCCCCCCCCTACAAACGTCCCCTCCCCCAATTTCATTACACATTTCCATAACATAACCTCCCCCTGGACCCCCCAAAAACACGAAATCCGACCAAAAACTCGACTAAACAAAAGCACGATCCGAACGTTCCCAATCCATTTCTCAGCAGTTCACAAAAAACCGCATTCTTTCTGCTCATTCCAAAAACTCGAAATCCTCCTGAATTGAACGTCTCAAATCCTCCACATACTGGAGCAAAACCCGAGAAGTCGTGGAATTCCTGAGTTTTTCCTCGCTGGCTAGAGGTGTCGGCATCGTGGAAAGGGAAGAGCGAAGGGTCCCTAACCCGAGTCGCGTGCCAGCATTTAGACCTTCTCGCCCTACCGATAGCAGTCTCTTCGCGCGCCTGCCGGACGATCCATAAATACCCTAATAGGTCTAAATTGTCTTTCTCGCCACCGTTTTTGAGCCGCAATTAATCCCTCCGTTGCGCCTTTCGGCGAATTGCTCGTTCGCACCTTGAAATCGCTTTCCATTCATGGTCGCTCGCCAGGAGAATGAAGACGGCATTATATTACTGTCACGTTTCCCTAATTCCCCGGCCTCGATGGCCTCCCATCCGAGCAGATGCCTTTTCAATTCGGCCTCTTTTCTTCTTCCATCATTTTTCTACACTTTTTTTATCGTTGTTATAAGTGGATTTTTGGAGTTTGGAGCGTGGAGTGTGATTGGCTGATTGTTTCTAACAGAAACGTAAGGGAAGACGAATTTTTTTAAAGATTTTATATCCCTTTCCCCATCCCCCCCTCCAGGATTAAGATTCCGAAATGTAGAAATTTAAAAACTGAACTTTAGATCTGAGAATTGTGAAAACTGTATAGTTGTATGAGTTGGTGATTTTATAATTTGTAAAGTTTTGGAATTTGATTATTTGGAATCAATTCGTGAATTCGAAAGATTGAGAAATTGAAGATTTTGGAAAAATTCAGAACAAGGGACATTGAGTGATTCTCAAAATACGCCGATTTCTGAAAATTTTGTGAATTTCGGAAATTTTCAAAATTGCCATTATTCTTCCACAAACTATGAGGATTTCGAGGATGTCGGAAACGTTTAAGTATCCGAAAATTTGTGAGAATTTCGAAGTCTCCACGATTTTCACATTTTCAAAAATTTTTATAATTTTGGAATACTCGGATATTTTTAAAAATTTAAAAATGTCGACAATTGTCAAAATTTTGATTATCACGAACTTTTCCGCAATTTCGAAATATCATGAACTTACGAAAATTTGAACAATTTATGTTTGGAATTTGGAGAACAGAATTTTGGAAAATGACAATTTTGTGATAGAAAGAATTTTCTGACGAAAATTGCTGATTCATAGAGATGCGAATTCGAACATACTCAAATTCTCAAATTTGTAAAGAATGATTCAAAAACACTTGACAAATAGAAATTTCGACATGGATGATAAGTTCATTAAAACATTGATATTTTCACCTCTAGAAGTTCAAAAATCTCTATTACTCAATTTCAAGTGTCTACAAAATTCAAACTTCGAAACACGTAAATCTTGAAAATATCCAAAATTCTTCAAACCAAAGAATTAAAAAATTTCGTATTGTATATACGATGTCAGTACTCGAAAAAGCAAGAATCCTATTTAGCAAATCTAAAAATGTAATACAAAAAATTTGGACATTCTGTATAGATTATCAAATTATATTTTCATAGTATTAATTATACATACACGTGGAAGATCGAAAAATGAATCAAATCATTCCAGACAAGAAGTAACTCATTAATGTACCAAAAAGAGAAAATAAAACTCGTAGTTGTACACTACTCGCTGCATTCTTGTGATCAAGATTGACAGGATTATATTTTTCCATTGCCATTTTGAAAAAATCCTCTTCTTGAACTTCATACATGGTAGTCAATATGTCAATCATCTGTCGAGATCGATCCGCTGCGAAAGTAGCAAGTCCAATCAACGTATCGTTGGATATTGCTGGCCCAAAATCTCTATACTAATTTCAAAAATTGTATAATTATTTTTTTTTCAGTCATAGAAAAATGACCTGTAAAAATAAATCACTTACGCCGCATTTTCTCCCCAATGGAGACATTTCTATAGTAGCTGTGGTGCAATATTCAGGATTTTGATGTGAGATTACAGGATAACAAGTAGTAGAATTCACAACTTTGTGTCTAGTAACACTAACGCGATCAGAAAAAAATCGACAGTTATCCAAAATTACCGGCTCGATCACTTTCACTGTGTCATTTATTCTCAATCTTCTTTCGGGTAATTCAATCGCTCTTATCAGTCCAGTCTCCGTTATATTCAACGCGTTTTTAAGCTGAAACGCAAAATTTTTTCATATTGCTTCCATGCTCAAAGTGCAAAAAAATGGATCAACTCAATGATTTGAAAAATCACGATTGAAAATGATAATTACAATTAGCACGATGACGTTATGAGTAGCTAAATACTGATCATGTCCAGGACGAGGGATTACTTTTTCCACGTACTCGAAACCGCTCAAGTTATTGTTCGTTGTAATCATGAAATCATTCATTTCTTTCAATGCGAGTTCCTGGCGAAAAGACGTGATGACGATTCGTTGACTAATAATGATTCCTCCGCCGATTCTTTTTATTATCCCAGTTCCATTATTTCCGTTTGTCACGTTTCCATACACCGTGACATAGTATGGGAAACGTTTAATGGATACAATTCTTTGCCCGATTACATGCGTGATGACTGTGGGAAACATTCGTGTGGTGATATTTTTCGAGATTCTACGGTAGGGAGAGTTGTTCGGTCGACAGTTTTTTTCATACAGACGAAAGAAAACGTATTACTGACTCAATGGATGTTAACAATATCAAAAAGCACTTTTATTCCGTGAACGATATCAATTATGTAATTGATTCGAAATTCGAGCAGTTTGTTACACGTGTTCGAGTCGAAAGAAACTTTTTCGATGCAGAATAACTTTTCTGATACATGAGAATTCCGATTCTTGAATGATTTTTGAGAAGTTTCCATGAATGAGAGACTCGAAATAATTCTGAGTGTTTGGATATATTAGCCGTATCAGCAAGCTTCGAAATCGGAGGTAGTTCAATTCCAAGTGCTGCTCATTGACAATCTAATCGATAGATCAAAGAGAGGGGCGATAGTAGGCATTTATCCAGCATTGTTCGAAAAATATGAGGTGTATGAATTTTTTTTCTCATCTAAAAGGACTCGAAAAAAATTGCACTGTTCTTTATGGAAAATATTTTAAGACTCACCAGCGAGAAGGAAGAGTATGATTGCACACGAGCTCAAAAATCCAGGTTTCGCCATTTGTGTTTCTTCAGATATTTTTACTGTTTCTCAATTAACAACCCACCATAGAATTTTCCAAGTGAACGTTCGATCAATTTCACGAGTCGGGTGGGAAAGAAGAATTAATAAGAAGAATTTTGCAAGTTTTTTAGAGAAGCATGTTAAATTACATTATCAGATTCGAACATTATAATGAACGATGAAAAAAAGTCAATCTGTTTTGTTTGAAAGTGCAGACGATCAAAAAACTGTAGATTGATATTAAAATACGTATAAAGTTACCAAAAGCTGAAAAGTTCTATTAATTTTTTCTAATGTAAGTAGGTAGTTTCTGGTACTCTATTTCACGGGAATCAACATAATCAAATATCTTATTACCTCTTATGGATAAATTCTCGGCACTCGAAACGTTTTCACGAGAGATCACAGCGAACTGAATTTTTGAGGACAAAATCCATCCATATGTACGTGCTCCACAAAATCATGAGTCATATCCTTACCCTCTTCTTCCACTTTCAGTGCGAGTTTTGATTTCGATCTAGAGATAAAGCTCGCGATAATTTTTTTAATCTCTACTCACTTCAATGTAACAGATAAGAATTAATATTGTTGTTATCTTCATCTTTTACACGAGCATTCTTAGAATCACTTGTCTACTTTGGCATTGGGTATCCAAAAACTTGCATTTAAAACTCTTACCAAACATATCACTTTACTCTTGGCGTACTTTGAGTTTATTTGAATGATGTATAAAAAATGTGTATTTAGAATGATTCATTCTTGTCATTCCATTAAAAAAGCATGTTTTCTTCATGATTTCCGAAGGATGATTGAAATGTTTTTGGAGATATATTTAGGTTTCGAGTTCATAACAATGAACTACTTTGTCGTGTATGGAATTTTCGAACACTATCTGGCACTATCATTTTACATGAAAATTGAGATATATGACAAGTTTTATCAATCACAAGCTTGTATTTTGAAGGGGGTGGGGGAGGGGCTAGTAATGACGAAAGAGAAATAATAATGAATCATCTATATTATTGGACAATCAATTCAGAGTTGTATCTAATAATACGAAGCCAAAATTTTCGGATATGAATTGATAAATTCATATATGACATCATAATTCATAGTTGATCACTGTGACGTGATAAAAATTTTCGACTTGTTGAATTTCCGCGTTGTCGGATGACAGATTTTGAATTTCTGCACGAACTATGATTTTCCAATGTTTGAAGCTTGGATTTTGACGTTCGGTAAAATTTGAAAACTTTCACCAACTTTTATTGATTGTTTGACTTAAAATTTCTGGAATTTTTGAGACTATTGAGGAATTTTTGAAATTACGATCTCCAATCTAGTTCTTTTTTTTCAAAATTTATTCATTCTAAAATTTTGATCAGACCATGAAAATTCCAATTTCCGACCCTAAAGTTCAATTTGAAAAATTTTTACTTGCGAAATTTCAATAACTGGAAGTAACTGTCCCTCTGAAACACAAATTTCTCCGAATTTTATGAATTCCAGCGGCGTCAACAGCTTTTCCTCTAAAATATCCCAGGAACAAAAATTTCTACACAAAACCAACCACCCCCAAAAATGACCAAATGCCTCAAAAAACTCATAACCCCATGTCACCCCCTCTTGAAACGTCTCAAAATCCCCCCCTGTTCCGAGACCTTGTCCATTACGGGGCCAACTGCCCCTTCGGAACATCGAAAATGAAGTCCCTATACCTTATTGTTCCCCCAGAAAAATCTCTCTCGGTTTTTTCCCCCTCGTTCTCCTTTTTTCTCCCGAGCACCGGAGAGCACCATAAATAGCGCATTTATTTATACCGGCGCATTCCGAAAGAAGCAACGAATCAAACGCGCAAGAGGAAAAGTGGCCGAATAATCAACGTCGGGCGAAGAAGAGCGGCGGAAGAGGAGGCGATTGGTGCCGCGCCGAGCGTGGAGGTACTTTTGATATTGGCAAATAGCTTTTGGCCGTACCTTCGGCTCGTTTCCTCTTTCTCTCTTTGCGCGTCGTCGTCCACTCTCAATACTCTCATGGAGCGCCTTCTTTCTTTTTCTCCCTATTCCGCGCTGGAGGTAAAGTTTAATCGAATCCGGTAACTGCGGAGCGCGCCAGTCGAAGAACAAACGTACGGGGCTACCGCGGAACAAGCGCCCGCCAACTTCGAGCGTTGCAAATCAATGGGCGCTCGATGGATTTAGAGTTGCATTATTGGGGGCAGTTTGATGTTAAGTCGTTTAGGGACAAAAAAATGTTTCGGTTCACCTGAAATTACCGAAAATAACCCCTTTCGAAAATTCCCCTCAACTTGAGGGTTATTTAGATTTATCAACTTCAGGGTTAAACCTTCAACTTTCAGGGTTAACGCTCAAGTTGAGTGGTCGAAATAATCCTGAAATGTAAGGGTCAACCCTCAACATTCAGGATTAACCCTCAAGTTGAGTGATTAAAATAACCCTGAAAATTGAGGGTTAACCCTCAAGTTATTTTAAGTGTTTACCTTTAATTTGAGGAAAATCCACGTTAGGAATGGCTCAGAAAATTTCATCTCTCAATGAAACACCTTAACATGAATTCGATCATGATTATATCAATATAGAATGCATCAACGATGTTTTCTCCACGATGTATAAAAATGACGAGGGAATGAATCGTTCGCCTCGTTGAACAAAGTTGTTTGATCCCGAAATCCGTGCTTGTACAATGCGGTGATTGAATTAAGATATTCATCTTCACCGAGAATCGGGTGGAGTAACGATTTTCCCGTGATAAATTGAACTTTCATCGCGCCCGTACAATGCACAACCTTATCCCGCCTTCGCAGCAATGTGAGCATAATCGGCCCGGGATCGCGATACGGAACAAATTGATCGTCGAACCCGAAAGCTCCGTCCGAACAGACAATTTTATTCTTCGATCGCAAGTTTCAACACGTTAGCGTTGGGAGGATGAAACATTATTCTCTATGTGGGAGAAAGTGTTGATGTCAGAAAAGTGTTGAATTTTGGAGGACAAGATTTTGAGGGGTTGTAAATACTGTGATTGCGTAAGAAAAATCGCGATGAGTTTCGAATATTCTGGTGAAGATCGATGATTTGAGAATTTTAAGATTTTTTTTAATTGTTTGCTAGAATCAGGGCAGTTATCTGAAAAGTTTCGGAATTGATCAGTTTTCATAAATATTGAAGTATTGTCCAGAATTTGGCTGATTTCGGATGATTTGATTACAAAATTTTTGGCGCATTTTTTGAATTTATTGGAGTTTGAAAATATTCTATCCGAAAAACGTTTGCGTTCATCAGAGTTTTGATGAATTTCAAAGTTTTATTATATAAATTATTATAAAGTATAGTGCAGAATTTTACCGATTTCGAATCATTTTTAAGACATTGTTGACACATTTTTTGGAATTTGTCAAAATATTATGTCTGAAAAACTTCGAAGTACATCAGAGTTTCAATAAATTTTGAAGTATCATTCAGGTTTTTACCTCTTTCGAATAATTTTCATAAGATTGTCAACACATTTTTGAAATTTATTATGATTGAAAATATATGTTCGACACGAAAAATTTAAAATCGTGCAGTTTCAATAAATTTTGGAGTCTAATTCAGAATTTTGCTTATTTTCAATGATTGTCAAATAATTTTGAAACATTTTTCGAATTTATCAGAATTTTAAAATATTTTCACCGAAAAGCTTCGGAATTCATCAGATTTTGAATGAATTTCGGGAGGTTATCCAGAATTTGTCTAACTTTAGATAATTTTCGAATTGTTGATTTACGTTTAAAATTCAGTAGAATTTAAAAATATTCTGTCCGAAAAACTTTGAAATTCATCAGAATTCCAATCAATTTTAAAGTATCATTAAAAATTTTGCTCATTTCAAATAATTCCAAAAAAATTTGAACACATTTCCAAAATGTATCAGAATTTTGAAATATTCTAGTAATTTCGGTTTTCTTTGTCTCAAAACCTCACAAATCCAATTTTATTGGATCTTCTTGAAAGCTCTCAAAAATTTCTAAAGTATTTTTGGGTCTGTTTCATACTATTTACAATTTTATAAGACAATATTATATTGAGTAAAAATTCGCCTAATTTGAGGAAAAATACAAAGATTCAAGATCGAGTAAAAATTTGACTACGAATAAGTAGAACTTCACTCACTCAAAAATGATATTTCATTCAAATAAAGATGACAGACCTGAAATAATTGTATGACATAGAACATCACTCCAAAACTAGTGGAATTCTCCTCATTTTGATAAAAATTCTCTCCCAATCCAGATTTTCAAGATTTTCCCTCGGCTCAAAAAAAATGTAGAGACTATCTCTTCCCGCATATGTCGATGTATGTTACCATAATTCATCCTTCTGTTCCAATGAATACCGAATGCGTCGAAAACCAAAGTTGGTTGCGCCCGAATCGACAAACAGAGCAACAAATCAAAGATGCGCTAATTGAAAATCGAGGCATTGGCGATGAGAATCGCGTCGGGATGGATTCCCAACAACTCGGCGCGTGTCATGGCACGTCAAAAACGATCGGTGCGTAACGCCGATTGTTCCGGAAAGGTGCTTGCGTAACGCTCGCCCGGGATTGACACGTTGTAATTGAATCATTTGTGTTTTGTCGATTTAACCGCCTCGGTACTTTCGAACGCGCGGATCACTGTTGCTGATTGATGCAAAATACGCGGCTGAATTCATCATGAGGCACTCGCGTTTCCCGCGCGCGAAAAGTTCGGTTTTTACAGTCGATCGGGAATTCATGTTGTCGATCAAGTTATTCAGAGTCGAAACTTTTCAATTTTCGGAAATTGAATAGTTGCAAATTTTTGTTAAATTTTAGACTGTCGTCTCATGAAATGGAAAAATTTTCAGAATTATTAAATTATTTAATTTTTGCAGTCTTTCAAAATGTCTTATTTGCATTGAAAATTTTGGTATATATTTTTTTTTTTTTCTATTGTTTTCGTTTTTGTTTTTTTATTTTGGCGCTCTTTTTTTTTTTTTTTTTTTTTATTCAAAATCTAATTTTACTGTAAAATCGAATATACCGTAAATCGTTGACTCTAAATTCTCATTATATTTCAAATTCTGAATTCACGTAAAATCCTTATAGGACGTACATTTTTGGTCATTAGATTCGCATTGATCGGATTCTCGGTAGTTTTGATCCCATGAAAAAGTGACCTTGTTCTTCCGGGACGCGCTACCGCATGCAAGTTAGGGAGCACATGTACTAGCGGGGAATTGAGGCACGTACGCACGGCGGATTAAACCCGATGCATTTCATAAAGCTCGAAGCATAAAAGGCTTCTAACTGCGGGGCCGCCTTTACGCGACTCCACCACTTCAAGACATTCCACTCTAATCGAACAAAGAGCTCGGACTTGCAAAGATTTTGCATGATAAAGTCGAAAACATTCCACGAGCGTTCGTGGTTATTTCGCGATGGCAGCAAACAATACCTCCGTTTCTTTGCTTTATAATTACGTTTCTACCTTTCGGAAAAGGCTGTAGAATATTTCTTCTTTCATTCGTTGAGTCTCAAACTCATACTGATTTTATTTAAACTTCGAAATTATAGAAATTGGAAGGTACCCTTACAGGAATTCTCTTCAACTTGGGGGTTAATTTATGACTTGAGGCTTAGTCCTAAATTTTTGGGGTTATTTTCATAAAAATTTCGAGTATCGCGAAGCTGGAAAAAATTTTCTGGAGTCGAATCAGAAACTATGGACAATTTTTCCATGGATGAGATTCACTCGTGTTGTGATATTGATGAAAATATTGTAAGTGATAGTTCACAATGGTATTTTTGTTTTCAATTTTCAAGTTGATATTTAATAGTCAGAAAAAAATCATGAACTTAGAGAAATCGTGAATTCTAGGGAAGGCAATTAACTGGTTCTATAACTGGAACGATTAGAATATTGCGAAATTCACGAGGAACGGATATAAAAGTGATCGGAACGTGAGATTGACAGAAAAATCGAGATTTACGATGGAAAACACATAAGCATTATCGTGTTTCTTGTCACGGGTGCAGTTTATCGCCCTTTCTGATATTTAGAGTGTTCTTTATAACAACCACCGTAATGTTAGATCGGAGCAATACTATATATGATATTGAGTTTTAGTCTCGATTTTTACGACCGTGACACGTTATTTCGATCCTGTTAGATCGTGTGTGTTAGGCGATGAGAATTTATAAGATATTTGGATTTCGGATAACGTGGATATTCGAAAATCGTGGAAATTTTGAAAGTTGGGATCTTGAGTCAATTTCGATGGGAAATTTTTCAAGTATTCCATTTTGGATTTTCGAAAATGTACGCATATTTTTCGTTCTTGAAAACCACATTCGGGAATTGTAGAATTTTAGATATCGAGCTCAAATTTCAACTTTACGAGTTGAAAAAATTTATGCGATCAGATTTTACTCCAAAGACTAGAATCAAAAATTGATGATCAATACTGGCTTAATTTTTCGAATTTCATGAATTGAAACAGTTCGACTTTGAAGTAGTAAAATATTCGAATACTATAATACTCAAAACTCATTTATTATATCAACGAAAAAATTCGAATTTAATTTTCTAGTACCTCACGATCCTTCATTTTCACAAAGAATCCAAACCTTCAGCAAAAAGGGGTTAGGTACCTTCTCTAGGAAACTCAAACGAAAAGTCGGAAAATTGTAATGGGCGTTTTCAAGATTTTTTCTAAACTCGGTATTAACCTCCAAACCTTTGCGACTTCGAATACAATTTCCCCCCTAGTCTTTTAAAAAATCATCTCGTCCTTTACAAAGGTCATCCGGTGACCCTGAATGCAACCCATGGTCCCCACATCCCGCGTTCCGACCTTCGTCGTCCCCGGTCGCAGCCCATCTCGCCCAGGTCCCCCCGAGCTCGCTTCCAACCTTCGCGAGCCGCGGAAAGTGCCGGGTGGCACGGAGCCCGCACCGGGTGCCGGTGCGGAACCGTCGTCGTCCTCCCCGTGCGCGCGCAGAGACTCCACCGGCATCCACCAGGCGCGCTACCTCCGTCGCCGGCCTCGAATGCGCTTCATGCGTCCAGTCCAATACGAACCGCCGCGTGCGCCCGGTTCCCGCGGCCACGGTTATCTCTCCGGCGCATCAACCACGCGGTGCCCGTTCCGCGTCAGTGTCACCCCCTTTTTTCACTTCGCCGCGTCTCGTTACACAAACCCAGGAATAATTCCCCGCAAAATCACCCGAACGTCCCTCTCGCAAAAGTGCTCGAAAAAATAAAACACCGAAAAAAACGTGCCCGGAACAGTGACTCGAGTGTGCCTGGAATAAGAAGTGTCACTTGCCAAGAGAATTCGCGAAACAGACCAAGTTTGGTTCGACTCCCTTCGATCGCGCGAAAAGAAGGGAGAGGGAGGGGAAGGGTTCCAAAAATGGAAAATCGGGGAACGGGGGGCTGAAGGGGTACAGGATCCCGGATGGGGATGACGCGGAGGTGAAGGTCACCCAGAGGACGCGAGATGTGGCTTTCAGTGCTGGTGCTGGGCTTCCTCGGCGGCTGCTGCTTGG
>JAPYZK010002463.1:0-13988 GCA_030522785.1 Platygaster equestris | reverse complement strand
CCCCCCCCCCCCCCCTTGTATCCACCACTGAACTCCATAAATCTCGATATTAACCACTTTTCACTTCTCAAACACTCGAACATTCCCTCGATTTTATTTATGGTAATTCCCTTCATCTTGATCATGATACTCTGACGAAAAAAAAAAAAAAATGATGAAGTTCTGCAAGCGGTGCCTTTCGATTTACACTCGGATAAACGGGCTGGACAGTCGAAAAATGTAAAAGCCGGTCCAGCATTCCTGCGGGGGTACCAAGATGCGTTGGTTCTGTACGGAAAGGCGCCGGTTTTCTCGTACATGATTCATGTTTATTAAACGACCGGTGGAAGCGACGCGTGTGATAGCACGGACGTGGCAGTTGCGCTCCCGCGATCGATCTAATCTACCATCGATTCACGCCCCGCTGTTTGTTCTAAACCCGGACGCCACACACCGTGACAGGTGATTTCCGTAATCTTTAGTTTTCCCTTTCCGTCTTCGTTTTTTTCTGTTTGGTGGAATCTTACGGGGAGAGGGTTGATAAATTTCGTCTCACGTGATTTGTGCACGGTCCCTGAAGTCCGCAAACATGTCATATAAATGCGTTACGGTCATTAACGATTGTACACGTGAGAAAACATGTTTCGGATGTGGTTTTTTGCATGAACCTGCGAAATCTGCGAGGAAGACCATGGGTGTCGCGTTATTTTCGGGCTCTGCCAAAAACACGCTGCCCAAGCTATTTTCAAATGTCGCCTCGTGTCCAACGGCGGTGCCGTAATTTCCTACAGACAGTAGCTTCTACACGATTCCACGAAATCCGCGCCACGAGAATACGCGTGACAGCGGGCCTGACGATGATCCGTTGCAAAAGGGCAATTATAGATTCGCGCTCGTGAGCTCGGGACATGTCGGGGCGAGCTTTTAGGGCTTCGCTTGGGTTTTGACTTGGGTGCAGGGGAAAACGCGTTTTTTTTTAAAGCAAACCCAAGAAATAGACGAGTTTTGGAAGCATCTGATATCTATAAGTTGTTCATTGAATTTCTTTGAGTGGAACTTCATTCCACTCGAGTGAAAGTTGTGCGAATTGAGACTGACAATGAGTGGGAGTTTCACTCTGAATGAAAATCTCTTTCATTTAAGAGTGATATTACAGTTTTAAGAACAGTATAAAGTTGATCATTTTTTCGAGTTGAAAATGCAAAATTTAAATATTTCATATATATATATATATTTTTTTTTTTCAAATAGTGTGCACAAAATATACTAAATGAACGAAGATTCTTAGAATTCAGAAAAAAATATTGCGGTTTTTCAAATACTTAGAAATTAAGCATTTTTCACGAAAAAATTGAACCGTTGTTCGAAATTTAAGAATGTAAAAATATTTTATAAATGTGAAACATTTTTTCAATTTGAAAAGTATCAAGAAAATGAGAAAATATGAAATTTTTTAATGTTTGAAAAATTTCCTAGAACTGCTTGAATTTAAACAAAATAATGATATATATTCAGAATATCGTTTACTATCCAACAGATATTAAAATATTCTTCAAATATCTTGAAAATGTCTCTTATCATATTTAAAAGTTTGTCAACAATTGATTTTTATGAATAAATTACGAATTAGTAGATACTCTATAGGGATTCAAGGACCCCCACTCCTCCTCCCATCATGTGACCAAGAGAGGGGAGGGGGTCAGTGTTAAATTCTAGAAAATTTTAAAAATTCCGTAAAGTTATGAAAAATTGTAGAAATGTAATAAAAAATTATAACATATTTGATGAAATTTCATAAAGTAATATGACATGAATAGAAAATTCAAAAAAATCTGTGAAATTGTGTAAAATTCTAGAGAATTAAAATTTATCAAGAATTTGATAAATTTCGAGGGAATAATAACGGATATGATAAATCGAGAAAAATTTTAAAGAATTCAAAAAAATGTAAAAAATTTCCATAAATCTTCAGAATTCAAAAAAATTAATATTTCATATAATAAAATATTTGCCATCATTTTATAAATTTTCTCAAATTTTCCATACATTTACGTATACGTCCGTCTGAATTGCACCGAGTCTTAGAATTTTTAGCTGATACGAAAAAATTGCATGTACCCTACCAATAAACTGTACATTCATTAATTCAAGAAATTAACACAAAAACATTACTCTGAGAGTGACATACTGCATGAATTCCTGAAAACCATTCCGGAAACTTGAATAAAGTACAAACAAAAAACTCGCACAGTTGCATAATCTGTTTCGAAACAGTGTTAAACAAAAAAATGACTCGCGAATGAGGAAATTTCACCGCACCTTTTTTCATGAAGCGCACGCGTCAAAACAAACAGCGAAGAATATATGTTCTGAAAGCGCAATGATACATCATTCGCAGCGGCATAAATCCTAGCGTAAAAAAAGCGTGATCGATCGAGCCTAAACAAGTGATTTCCCGCCGTCTGGATCGCAAAAATAGCGATGGCTGAATAAATCAGAGTTATCGCTCAACTGAAATCGTTAAATCCAGAAATAAACGGCTTCGGCGTGTTACCCGGCATCCCCGTATTTATACTTGTTCCGATACCAGCGAAACCTTCTCTGAAAATAATCCCGATTCAGTCACAATTCCGCTGGAGCGATGGTTGAAAATCACGTGCGAATAATGCGGAATGGAAAGGGGAAAATTTCATGTCGTTTGAATATTAGATGATGAATGATGTGCGGTGATAATTTTCAAAATTTTTCTCAAATTGAGAACTTGGTGTTTTCAAAATCATTTTGATCACGGAATACTTTCACTTACGAAGTTTTTTTCTCTCACCGATCAAAAAACTACTAGAAATTCTTAATTTCGAAAAAAAAAAAAAAAAAAGGAAGAAACAATTTATAAACACTGGAAAAACGAGTCTTCGAGTTTTCCGATTTGCAATTCTAGAAGAAATTCTTTAAAGTTCTAAAAAATTACGGTAATTGATAGGAAACTGAAGATAAAATAAATTTTTTAACGTTATAAAACTAGCAAAAAAACTCCGGAGATATTTTTTCATCTGAAAAGAAATCGTTCGAAGATTTGAGAAATTTTCGAAAACGAGCCCTTGATTAAATTTTTAGTTTGATTATAATTTTAGAAAATTTGCTTGATGGAGCAGTTTTTTATAAAAACACTATTCCGAATTATATTTTCGTCCCAAAGACAATGAACACAGCGATAAATCACAGCCGCGATATCAAAACGGCAGAAGCGACAAGTGTAGATCGGCTTTCCACGTAGGAGACGATAAATTTATGGCTATCGAATGCGCGCCCTAACGAGCCGTAAATCGAGCAAAAGGTACTCGCTTTGGCCTCCATCCAGGCCACTCGCTGGACACGCGGTGCATTACATAATACGCGAGTAATATCGCCCAAAAACGACTTGCTCAACTAACACTTCAATTCAAACTCACAAATTAAGATTTGACGTATCGAAGAATTAAAATTCCATTTTCCGAGAACTCAACACAACATAATTATCTTAAGATTGCTGATGATGACTCGGAGCCATAAGAAATAAAATTACAGTAATGATTCTAATGATAAAAAATCATTATTCAGATTAATTTTTTTTGGTTCCATGTCATCATTGAAAATTCGGGTGAAATAAAATATTCATGAAAAATTTTTCGATTTGGGACCACTCGAATTTTCATTCTGCATATTCCCCTGACACATACACAGGAAAAATTTATAATGATTCATCTTCCCAAGTCCTCAAATCATTATTATGAGAAATGCTCAGTCGAAAATATCGACTTTCTAGATCAAACAAAATGTGGCTGGGCTTTGGGAAATTGACCGCGAATTTTCCTCAATCTCGCGGGTCCATCGATCTCGCGCTCGAAAGGTGCCATACCGGTTTGTCGGGCGCTCGTTAGACAAGGCGCAGCGCCCAATGGCACGTACCGTCTTGTCGTTGACGATATCTCGGGATGAACAAGAAGAGAAATTCTCCTCCCGCGAAGTTCTCTCGCCCGCAAAAACATTTTATCTCGATTTGCATCGCGTCTCATCAGTTCTGTCGGTTTTCAATTATGAAACTCGATACGCGCTCCAAAACCACGGACTCGCGTCCACTTCGTGTCTTCACTTATAGTGCTGGTATCAAATGTCATTGAAAATGTTGAATTAGATGAAAATTAATTTCTCATCTAAATAAATGGAATGTATTCACTCTGCTGTATGAAACAATTGGAATTGTTTTTGAATATTTAAGAAACTTTTTTCAATAATTCCGATAACGAAATACGTAATTACGAATAGGAACGTTTTTATTATTTTTTCTAGTTTTTTTTTTTTTTTTTAACACGTTCAGATTCAGTCGAACAACTTTATTGTAATCATTCCGTAATAAAAATAATGTATATATTCAAACATTCATAAGTGTATTCAAATTTCTAAAAACATTACGAAGTTCCATATTTTCGAAGGAAAAATTTCCCGAATCCGAAAAGTTGGAAATTTCGTAAAATTCGGAACATTTTGAATAATTGTCAGTTTCCGTAATTTTTCGTGAGCTTTCGAATTCGTGAATTATATCGAGTTATTTTGGACACTTCAAGTTCTGGCAGGACACGTATTTTGCGAATAAATCCAAACTGTTTATGCGAAATTTTTGAAAGAAGATGCGGTGGAAAATTTATTAGTTGAATTCCAAACTAAATTACGAAGAGTGAATCATTTGAAGCGATTCGAGATGCAGTTTCTCATGCACAAGAAACAGCACGTAAGAACTTCAAACACGTTTCTCTCTAAATCATGTTTTATGCATCGACTGATGTTATGTATCAAAATCAACTCAACTGATTGACTTTGGTTTTCAAGCACGTAATAGTTTTCGTTTTTGCCACGAGTTCGTTTGTTTATGTGGAAATATTTTTTAATTACGTAATTTACTCGATTTTGTGTTTGTTGGTATTTTTTGAAACTAGGGATGGGTGATACTATTTCTCTCTCTCTCTCTCACCGAATGGCTGCTCTTGTGAGTGAGAAAAGGACAGTTGCGTAGTTGCCCATCCTTATTTGGAACGCTTTCTTTACTTTGCGTAGAATTTTATAAGAAAAAGGCTACTAAAATGATCTCAAATTTCTGAAAATCTGCCAAATTTTGAAATTAGTCGGATTTTTTAATTATTACGTGAAGTTTTCGAATGGTTAGGTATAATGTATCTGTACAGCCTGTAGGTATCGTGGATTTAAAACATTTCTCGTAAATTGTGGAAAAGTAAAAGATTGGGAAATCTTCGAAAATTCTGCAAATTATAGATCATTTTTATGGATCAGGATTTTAGAGAATATACCACTTTTGAAATGATTTATTCTAAACTGATTCATTAATGATGGTATTCATAAATAATGGTAAAAATTCAAATTTAATCAATAAATTATGGGATAATCACTTTTCTTGCTTCAGAAGAGATAATATTCTTCACCTTAATTCATTATTCAACAATCATTCAACAATTCGTAAATCAGTGTACCATCACCATTTACTACTACTGGTGGTACAAACGTAATGATGGCATAAACATGCATAAATGATTGGGACCCTAAAGAATGTCCCCGATATCTTTGATTTTTCCGAAACAGCATCATTGTACACAATCGATGCATATCAAACGCTGCAATGATGGTACAATGATTGTCATCGCATCGCTGTATCTAAAATTCCATTCTTCTCTCGATACTCGAAATCAGACCACTCCCAGCTTATCTACTGTCAAAATATGGAAAACCAAAATTTCTTCTATCCTAAAATTCCTACTTCGGAAGAAAATCATCGAAAATCATGAATGATTCCTCTTACTCGGAGAAGCGCGATGACCAGCCGCGTGTTGCCGCTCTGCAGGGCGATGGTCCCGATGGTCGTGGTTTTGGGGGCCTCGGATTCCCCCGGGTTCAAAACACTCACGTCCCCCGCGCATTCCTCCCCCGACTCCGGTTTCGCCGATTCGTAACCGTTCAACATATTCGCCTCACTCCTTATAACAATCGCACTAACATAACCTGAAAAACGTCCGAAGCTCCTTATCAGCGCGCCGGCCGCGATAATCGCGCACTGACCTCGCGCAAAAACGACACTATCATCCTCCAATTTCGCATTCTTGATACGGAATTTAAAATAGGAACATTTGCAGGGAAATTTTATGGGTATAAATAAACAATGGCGTCAGATTTTTTGTGTGGGAACTTTTCTTCATTTTTTTTTTTTCTGAAAACTTGAAATCTTTGGATCTTAAAACTGTTTAATTTGTGTATTTTTGTTTTTGTTTTTTGTATTGTTGAAGCTGCGAAATGGATTTTTTGAGATCGAGTTTGAATTTGAAGAAGTAAAAATGCTCGAATTGGAATTTCGATGTTTCAGTTTTTTGAATTTGTAAGTGAGATGAGAGAAATTGAATGGAATATTATTTTTTTTAATTGAAACTTTTGGGGATGAGAATTTCATTTCTTCAAGATTTCTAATTTTTATTTCGAATGTTTGGAATTTCAGAAGCTCAGGATTTTTAAATTCTCCCAACTTTTCATATATTAGGTTAATGTGTGTAATTATTTGTCGATTGCAAGTTTTTGTGTGCAATTTTTTAGTTTTTTGATTCGTAAGTCTTTCTACTCTGATTTGAATGGTTTAGTTCTTGGATTTTTATCTTGAAACGATGTCTTTTTTTTCGTTGAATTAGAATTTTCGATTTCTGGGGTAAAACACTCGAACGCTCGATGTGAAAAATTCTTGAATTTTCAAGTGTTCATAATTTGAAACTTGAATATTCTAAACTCAAGAACCCAAAATTTCGAAATCAAGATTTAATTCGAAAATATTGTGATCTCTCCAATTCAACTTTTATCAGGATTTAAAGTTTTCAAATCTCTAAATCGATATTCGTGACATCGAAAAATTTCTAATTCATAATCAAATCCCATTCCTCCAAATTCAAGATTTCCGAATCTGAATTTCGAGTTCTAATACGATTTGATTTAGAGACTTCCAAGAACTTAAAATTCAAATCATGAAAATAAAAATGAACATTCTTAATGTAAAAATGTTTCAAATCCCAATATTTCATTATTTTTAAAAAATATAAAGAGTCAAAGTGGGGGTGATTCCCGACAACTCATTGTCAGGTTAACTGGATATTATGTGTAAATGTCCCGGTCATAATTGAGGATACTTTTTCAAAATCGAGTTGCACTCTCCAGAAATCATTCACTGAGAAAAAAACCTTTTCACTTAAACGGAAATTTCGATCGCGAAAGAGTTAAGGAATGCGATCGGTTTAATTATCAAGCTCGTTTTTTTTTCGAGCCTCCGTAGTTGGTTTGACCGGAGGAGGTTTCGAAAGCGCCGCCGATAATTCGATTCGGCTTCCCCCGAGAAAATATTGTACTTGGCCCCGGACCAAAGTGATCCGCACGTGATCACACGTCGCGTCACGAAAAACATCATTATTTATTTCCGACATCCCAAAACCACCCTTTTTCTCAAATTACACCCGAAACTCGATCAAGCATTGTTTACTGCGGTATCTTTGTTCAGTGACGTCATTGGTATACGAACGAGGACGAAACCGGTTCCCGAATGTAAAACGCAAGGATTTAAAGAGTTGATCAGTTTTTATAAAAACTTTTCGTCGTTTTGAGAGTTGTTAGCACACCGAGTTGTAGGGGTGGTTTTCGTGGCGGTTGAGGGTGGAGAATTCGAAAATGGAGGGTGAGAGTTGATTGGTTTTCGCGGGTTTTGAGCTCGGGGGTTTTTTTTGGTTTTACCGATTTGGGGTTGATTTATTCATGATAATTCGGGTGAAAGATCGAGGAACTCGGCGCATATGGCAGACCGGCACTGAAGAGCGCGCGCGCAGTTCGGACTTCGGACCGGCAACTGAAGTCTGAACTGGAAGGTCTGAGGAATAACTCTCTTCACGCGAAAATGCGCGTACGAGAGGTGCCGATGGTTTCCGAGTGCTGGCGAAGTGGGGGATGGGTTGTGCGTTGACGTCGCGGATTTCGAAATTGCGGAATACTGATTTTTGGGTAGGTGTTGGAACTCTACCAAATTTGCCTAAGAACTTAATGAGGGTCGAAATCTTGATCGTTCTGTTCCGTCTTTTCAAAAAAAAATTCCATTATATCCGTCTGATAGGGAAGTGAGAAGTAATCGATGCTTTTTTTTTCTTTTTCGATTAATCTGAAATTGAAGGAGATACAGAGGGTTAAAAAACGCTGTGACGTCACTGGAGTGGAAGACTTGAAAGGCGGTATTACCGCCCTAGTGACGTCACAAGGTTTTGAGACTGTATTTTCTTAAATTTTGGATTTATGAAGAAAAGAAAAAAATACGCGTTGGTTATTTTTTTGTTTTCCGTTTGATGGATATGATGGAATTTTTTGTGAAAAAACTGACTTGTATATCTTCAGATTCTGACCTGAGATTATCGAAGTTTTGAATCTCAGATTTCCAAATTTTCAAATCTGTGAGATTGAATTTTTTTTACGATGAAGGACATTGATGTCCAAATTTTATGGAGATTCGAAATCTGAGGTTTGAAAAATATCGGATTTTGATTTTTCGGCTTTTTGAGGTTTTCAACATGTAGATCATTTGAAAGATGACAACCAGAGTTTGAATTCTTAACTTGAACAACTTCTGGATTGGAATAATTTCGAACTATAGAAACTGAAATTCGAACATTAAAATTGAATTATAATATTGTACGACTTTTAACGTTCGCAAATTTTTATTTCTCGAACTTTAACAGCTAAAAATTGACAAATTAAGATTTTTAATACTGAGAATTTTAATCAGAGAATCCAAAAATGTCATTTCGAATATAATTCATGATTGAATTGAAACTGAACCTCAGCAAAAACGAAGCCGCAAAAGCTGAATTTTAATTCAATCAAAAATGATTGAAAACCGAAAAGAGGACGAATTTAGATTAGGATTATTATTTCGTATTCCGAAATTTGACGATTATTCGAAATTTACAGATTTACTCACATATTATGAAGACGTAAACGAATTCGAAACGAATTCGAAAAACTTCATAAAAACTCGAATTCTAAAAATAAAAATTCCAGAAACATAAAGTTTTCATAATGCAACATTCTTCCAACTCCAATTCTGTTAAGAAATGGGGAAGTACAACTCGTACACCCAAAACATTAAAGAATTAGAAAGAAATATATAATTTGTATCCAAAAATGTCAGAATATTAAAATTTGAATCCGCAAACTCGAAAATGACATAATTACGATCGAAAATTCCAAAATAAGTAATTTCTCGATGTAACTTCTCGATTAAATTTCCGCCAAATTCACAAAACTTCAAGATTAATTTTTTTGCACCCGGGAGATTCTCCACTGTCCTTAACTGCTTGCAACGTATAAATTAATTCATAATGCAAAAAAACATTGAAAGCACAAAAAAATTATATCTGCCAAAATTTCCAAAAAGTAGGTACAGAATTGTTATAAAACCAAAATAAGCGACACAAAAAATAACATACACGTAAAAAAGTTTTATTTCTGCAAATCGTACATAAAAATATATTCATTTCTCCATACATGACGAAAACGCTGAGTTTCAATAAAAAAAAAGTTGTTAAACATCTAAAAAACCACGTATTATTCGAAAAAACGACAATAAAAAACGAGTATTAATGAGCTGACGAGATTAATTAAAGCCCAGTCGATCTGCAGGTTTGCACCGTTTTGGGTTCGCATTTTTCAGGGCCCTCCTGACTCACCTCTCTCGCTTTTCCCAATATTTCATCCTCGATTTCCTCTTCTTTCATCGACACTTTTCCTGTTTCTTCCAAATTTTCTCGCAGATATTTTCGCAACAGACTCGTAGATCTTGAAGAGTCGTTGATGGTTGAGTTGAAATTGTGCTCTTCTCGGTAAACGAGCCATGGGGATTTCAAATCTGAACTTGGTATTTTTCCATTTGTTAAGCCATTTCCAAGTTTTGGCGATTCCAATTCTAAAAATAATAAATTTTCATTTCGAATCAATTTTTTCGAGTCAAGTCATTAAATTTAATGAAAATCAGCGTTACTAGGGATGAAATTCCACGCCCAGAAAAATTACAAGTTCACGCATTTGGACCGTGATAATTAACCGTTAATAGTTTCATCATCTAATATCTCCCAAAAACTAAAAATTAATTTACAGTAATGATTGCGGTTTATAGCTCGAGCAGCAAAAGAAACGAAGACGTGACAACTTTTTCCGCCGGCAAAACAAGAAGTGCGCCGCGCACCCTTAATGCGAAAAATCACCTGTTTTTTTGTCGGAGCCGTGGCACGAGTTAACGGGGTGCTGTTCGTCCCCTTTGATCGCGCGGCTCAGATCTCGTAATTCCGTTACATCGGCGTGTTCGTGTTTTTCCGCGAGCGTGTTCGAGACCAATTTATATGACGCGACACCAAATCGGGTGTTGTGTGACACGCGCAGCGTCGTCGTTTCTGTAATTTCTTTCACAATTTTCCCTGTCTTTTCCTAAAACAGAAAACGCAAGTTGCAGAATCGAAGATACGCGGATTTTTAGCTGACGAATTTTTGGAGCTGGATGGTTTTTGCAGTTTTGGGCGAAATTGAAATTTGATTATGTGCTTCAGATTTTTGAATTTTGAACTTTCAGTTTTCGCATTTTTGGATCTGTGCTTTTTTTGCATCCGTAAATTTTCGAATGTACTTAGTCGAAAACTGGACGTTTTTGCTATTTTGATGGAAACATTTTTATGTTACATATTTTTTTCAATTTTGAACGTACAGTATTCTAATTCTAGGATTTGAGCTATTTTTTTAAAGCGGGAATTCTTTTTTTTTTAATTTCCGAAAACTGGATGTTTTTCACAACTTTGAGTGAAAATGATTAGGTATAATGTATTTTTCATTTTTAAACTTCCAATTTTTTGATTTTCGGATCTGAATAATTTTTTTTTTTTTTTTTTTTTTTTTTTGAATGCATAAATTTATTTTATCCATGTTCAAAGCAGTTGAGTGATTGAAAAGTGAACACATGAAATCTAAAAAATTTGGAGATGCTTAATATTATAATTTTGTGAAGTTTGATTTGAATTCGCAGTTTATTTCATAACATATTTTGATTCTGTTAATACTTTTGATTATTACTCAAAGAAATCAGAATTCGAAATAATTTGATTTTCAATCCATAACAACTTTGAAATTCCAATTGCTCCAAAAAAAATTTCGAAAACATACGCTATTAATATTCGAATTTTTCGATAATGTGAAAATTTTGCGATTCCAAAAAAACTTGAATTTTTTTCGAGTCAAGTTGAAACTTTTCTATCATCAAAAAATGCGCCTCCATAGTTAAATTGAATAAAAATATCTCCTTTTCACTCTAGCTTTAATTTCTGATGAAATTGGAACTGAATATAACTTGAACATTACGAAAAATTATCTGATTAAATTCCATGTAACGGTTAAATTTTTATTCAGGGCATAAATAAAACTGAAAACCGTAAGAAAATTAGAAACTGAAATAGAAGTACGGATTTTTGCCCAGAAATCAGAGCTTTTTTCGTTTAAAATTTGCTAATTCTGAGAAAAGTCTTCTCAGGGAACACGCTTCAAATTCGATTTGATGAAAATTCATCCGCCTTGGTTTCGTATCAATAAATACATAACATATTTTCGTTAATATAAATGAAAAACAGTCATCTTACTTGATCTATTTTCCTCATCAGAGTCGAATGATTTTTATCAATTTCTTCGGATTCATTGACTGGATTCGTGACTGTTTCCTCAGACGAAGAATGCACGACTTCCAAACTTTTTTCCTTGTCGTTGATTTCGGATAAACTGTCGTTCGATCTGCTCATGTAGCCATCCAGATTTGCCCTAAGAATTACAGATAAATTTGCACCAAGATTTTTCCTCCTCCAATGCAGTATTTAATACGATTTGTGTTTCAGTGATTCAATCATCGAAACATAGAATTAAAATTATGATCTCAAACATATTCTTTATTTTTTTGTAGTCTGTAAAATTTCCCACCGAATCACCAAATGAAAAAATTCCATGCATTCCTTCAATTCAGAAACACATGAAACACGTAAACCATTGAAATAGTAACAATATCAGAATTATATTTATTTTGAGTACCATGGAAAATTCGGAACTCCAATCGCATCTTCGTACTCCGATGATGTGAGAAGCGACTCGCTTCTTGATCTAGTCATTGGCGTCGTTGAGCAATCCGTAGCTGTAACGTATTCTTCAGCGTTCGAATCTTCGACCGAAGTGTCAACTACTTTGTCGTTGAATTCCTGAATTTTTTACAATTTTCGATATCACACAGTAGAAAAATTACTTTCGATGCATCACAACTCGAAATGATTCCAAGTGCTTCAAAAAATGAAATATTCGAGTATCATGAAAAATCATGATCACACAATTTTATATAAAATAATGTTATAAAAAACAGCTCGAGTTTATATATTCATCAATAAAAAAAAATGAATATTTCAAATATATGGCTCAATTTTTGTATCAATCAAACCCATTCACGAATTTTTCATTTCCGATGATAAAACCCAAAACTCCATCAAATCATGTACAGAAACAACGAAAAATCGTGTTTCCTAGATCCGAGCACTTTCCCAGTCAAAAATACACCGCCACCGACACAATTTCCCCCGTTACCGTGACATTTGGAGTCCGAGATTCGCCCACTTCGTTTTCGTTTTCGTATCTCCCATCCTCCACGATTCTCGAACAGTCCGATAAAATCGACTTTTCCTCATTTTCCACGATTTTCCCATCGATTTCGTCAACCTCGGAAACGATTGTCGATCGATTTTTCGCGCCGGCTTCGAAAAGTTTCGCGTCCAATTTTTCCGCGAGTCTAGTGACTTCCAAAAGTTTCGCGGATATAGATTCCACCGCCGAAAGATTGCCATTCGTGGGGCTCGACATTCTGGAAAACGGGGGGTGATTTTTTGGGGGGGGTTTCGTCACTTTTTCATAGGGAAAGTTTATGGTTGAAAGTGCGGGGGAGTTATCGACTTTCTGGGATACTCGCTTCGGTCGAAATGACATACGCGGCGATGGAAAAGGTGGGCCTGCGTTCTAATTTCGTTGGGCATCCAGTGCATGCGCGTTTCCCATGCGCGAACTATTGGGGAAATTGGATCAGTGGCACCATTGCGGTGGTTGTTTGGAATTTTTTGTTAGGGATAGAAAAAGGTGCGGGGAGGTGAAGTGGAAAATTTTGGGAATTGGGTCTGGGAGCCCAGTGGCATGGGGACCAGATGGGATGGAATTAGGATTCAAATAAGAATATAGGGCTAGTGCGAGAACTCATGAGTGGATTCGATGTGTGAACATTTGTTCGGATTTGAGTCTCGTGTGTATTTGAGTCAGTGATGAAAAAAAGTCTAATGGAATTATAATCATTTTAGTTTTATTATTTATCGAATAAGGAAGTGTACTGATTTTCAAGAAGAAGATAGTTTCGTAAATTTGATCTGAAATAACTGTTTTCAAATTTTTCAAAAATATATCATAAATATTAATTTTAGAGCCCGTATTTTGATCTCATTCTCTCATGAGATAAGCTTATAATGGAGTAAATTTGCATTAATTGCGACATCCAACTTCGATCGAAAGAATCTTATGAATCTTTTTGATCGAAAGACCCTAGTGATTGTAGTTTTTATAAAAACAGGCAAAATTTTTATAAAATCGGCGAATTATTTATAGAAATTCGTTTTTTATGAGGTCAATTTTATGCAAGTTCTATAAAATTTTCGATTTTTATGAAGTGGTTTTATAAAAACTTAATAAAAAAATTTTTTTTTTCAATCTGACAAAATTTACATACATTCATCTGTTTTTTCATTAAAACAATTGAAAGCCTCTTAATTTTCTTATAAAACCTTCATTTTTATAAAAACTTTGCGATTTTTATAAAAATTTACATATTTTTATAAAAAAAACTT
>JAPYZK010002462.1:0-13993 GCA_030522785.1 Platygaster equestris | reverse complement strand
GATTTTCATCGGGATTGATTATGACTGTATTCGACACTTTTGTAAACAACAACAAAAACATTGCAGCAATACACAGTTTTGTAATTTTGAGGTTAGGTTGGGGAATTTGACGTTTCGATATATGTCGAGTCGCTCGTCCGCCATCTTGTTTCCATTATCCGTGCATAAACGGTCGCTAAACTGAGCGTGAGTGAGTGAATAGCTATAGGTCGTTAAGATGAGCGTGGGCGAACAGCTTATTCGCCTACTAGTAGGCGAACGAGTTCATCACCCGCATGCCATACGTCAACAATCATGTAATTTATTATTTCGTCCACTCTCAATAGGGTCACGAAATTACATATGTCTCGCCGGCGTTAAATAAAAAAAGTTTTTACTTCTGAATGCCAGGAGTCGATCAAATAAGGTGTATTTCCTTTCGTTTCAAAACTATAAATCGTTTGTCATTCACCGACGCGAGAGCTTTCACGGCCGGGAAAGCTCCATAAAGCCCGCGATAGAATGGTCGAGGCATTGTTTTACCTTCGATTAATTGATCCAACATGGCGTAAACGTGAGACGTCGCCTCGTCGGTCATAACCCAACCGCCAGTCGTCATCTCCAGCCGTCCATCCTTCACCAGCCTTTTCACCACGTTCTTTTTCGTGGGGTGCGCGCTGTTGACAATTTTTTTTTCCCTTTCATTCCTTTTTCACCCAATGAATCACCCCGTACATTTTTCCGGGGAAGCATTAGCGGTATCAGAATTCAATTTGCGTGATTCCATTTGCATATTCAAATCGGCCTCGTTCGGGGTCGAAATTAATTTTGTTCATACTTTAAAGCGGATCGCGCGTTTTCGGATACCAGTTGATGAACTGCTTTCGAATGGAGAACTCGGAAAATTTATTGTGGGTTTCTCGCGAGTTTCGCGTTTTTAACGAAGCTCGGCGCTCTTTCGCAAATTAGTTTTCTCAAGTTTTCAACACTCTTGGGGAAAAGAGGGGTGGGGGAGGGAAATGTTTATGTGAGGGGGTTTTGGGGGTGGAATGGGGGGACTGGGAATTTTTTCGTTTTTTGGAGAAAGTTTTTGGAGATTTTTTAAAGTTTTTCGCAGAATTGAAATAATCCACAAAATTTGAAACGCGATTTCCTTTCAAAATTACTGTTTTTGAATTTTTATGATTTCGGAAATTTCGAGGATTTTGAAGACTTTGGTATTTGTAGAAATTCTACAAATTTCGAAGATTTTGAGAATTTTGATGGAATTTACGAAGATCCTTAGATTTTTCGAAATTTTGGAAATTATGCAAGTTTGGAGGATTCTGAAGTTTCGAAATGATATAGAAAAATTTGAACAATCAGAAAAATGTGTGGATACGTCGGAATTTGCACAATTGGAATGTTTTGACGTGCTGGAAATTTCAGCAATTCTGAAAATTTCGGTAAATGTGGAAACTATAACAATTGATAGTATTCTATTACAATTGAGAAATATCAAAAATTTTAGAAGTTCTGAAAATTCAAAGAATTTCAACAGTTTTTGTAACTTTGAAATTTCGAAAATGTACTGAATGTTTAAATTTCATTCTGAAATTAATTTCATTAGATTGAGAAAATTTCGAACATTCTCAGACGTTCGAAAATTTCGGAAATTTTAAGATTTTCAGAGATCCTGAGAATTTTAAGAATGTTGATAATTTTTTGATTCAGTAAATTCTAAGAATTATTAACATTTTGAGTACATATTCTGGCAATTTTAAAAAATAAAAAAATCACGAAACTACACGAAAATTTATGAATATGTTGATGAATTCGAAAAATCCGGGGATGTAGACGTTTCAAAAATTCCGAAAAATTTGCAAATTTCGAAAATTTTGATAACTCTGAAATTTTGAGAATTAAGCAAATTTTTTCATTTTCGAAATTTTGAACAATTCATCAAATTGAAGAAATTCCTTTGAGTTGAAAAAAATGGTTAACATTTCAATAATTTTGCAAATTTCGAATATTTGTAGAATTCAGAAAGTCCTCAAAATTCCGAAAAGTCCAAGAATAATACGAATTCCAAACATTCTGGAAATTTCTAAAGCTCAAAAAAATTACGAAAGTTTATAAAAATGGTATGAGTATATAGATGAATTTGGAAAATGTTGGTGAAAAGTCACATTTTTATGTGACATTTATCACAATAAAAAACTTTTTTTCCCTCCTGCCCCCCCCCCCCCCCTCATTTCGAGCTTTCTGGCAATTTTGAAAAATCAGAAAATCACGAAACTACAAAAAAATTCATGAATCCTGTAATGAATTTGAAAAATTTGGAGATGTAGACGTTTAAAAAATTCCAAAAATTTTGCGAATTCCGAAAATTCCAGAATTACGCCAATTCGTTCATTTCAGAAATTCTGAACAATTCAAAAAATTGAAGAAATTCCTCCAAGTTGAAAAAAAAGAAAACATTTCAAAAATTTTACAAATTTTCAAAATTTGGAGAATTCAGAAAGTCCTCAAGATTTGTAAAATTCCAACAATTCTGCAAATTTTAAACATTCTGGAAATTTTTGAGAATCAAAAAAATTACGAAAATTTAGAAAAACGTGTACTTGGAAAATTTTTTGATGTGACACTAACAATAACAATAAAAAATATTTTTTCCCTTATCGCCAAAAAAAGCCCCCCCCCCCCCCCTATTATTTAAGATCCTCCAGATTTTACATGAGACGACATTTTTCCGAGCGTTGAGAGGTAATTTTCGCGCGAGAAATGAAAGCTTTTCACGTACCTTTCCCACCAAAGCGACAAAAACGACACCTCGCTCCAAATAAAGGTCATGTTCGGCCATTGCTGCAGCTTAATTACCATATTGTTTAATATACTTTTCGTTGAACTGTGGAAATACTGTTCGAAAGTCCGCAGCCATCCCGGATCCGTGTGGCTGTTCGGCACTAAAATCACCTGTAAAATACATAAAAAAGGGACATCATATTTAATTTCGTCCAAGTTGGAAATTAGCTCGTCCCGTTTTCATGTCGCGCTTTGTAATTAGTTTTATGTTCCGCGCTGAAGAAAACCACGTAACGGAAAATCGGTGTTTGTTCGTTACGCTGGGTCGTAGAAAAATATTGAGAAAGGGTGATTACAATTTTAATTTTACCGTCGCGCCGTAGTGGAGCGACTCGGGAAAATAATGAAAATGTGGGGAATTTAAGTAATGAATGTTTGTCCTTTGTACTTTGTTAGAATGTGGTGCATGTATTAGAATTTATTTCGGGATTTGAAAGGTGGGTAATTGTTCGTTCGCGGTGTTTTTGGGAAGATTTCTTGAAGTTGTGGCAACAAAGTGGATTGTTGATAGGTTTGCGTGGAATTTTGAATAGGGTAAATGTGGACAGACATTTATAATAAACAGACGAAATATTTGAGATAGTTGACAATATTTATGATATTTACTCGTACGAGCTTTCGAAAATTTCCAAAAATCATGAATGAATGAATAATCTTCAAATAAATGTAACATTGAATAATTATAATGAATAATAATGAATGAAACTAATAAGAGACGAATTCGAAAAATTAGTAACAAATGTAAATAAAAATCCCGAAATTGAAATAAATAAGTGGATCTTTAAATATCTTTCATAAATAAAAAATCAATACAAACTGAAAAATAATCAATACAAATTTCCAAAAGAAAAAATAAACATTTTGCAGGACAAAAACGGGTAATTTTTTTTATCTTAGACTCTTTAATATCATTTTTGTTTTTAAATCAAAAGAACTTTTTGATATGCATTCAAATTCTGAACTAACAAATTAATTTCATATAAATAATTTATTCGTATGACATTGATTTGTTAGCTTAAATTCGGAAGTTTGGAATTCATTTCGAAATTGCAAGGAAGGTTCTGAAACAGAACATGAAAAATGAAAAACTTTTCAACACGCGTCTGAAAATATTAAAGTTATAAAACTGCAGGCTAAGAATTTAAAAATTTCAAATTTATAGCTCTGAATGTTCTTTACGAAATTTGGGTATTTCGATTGGCCAATTATAAAATTTATAGAGTGACAATTTTTTTTCGAATGGACTGCAGAAAAATAAGATCGAAAAATTCCATCGAGAAAATGGAATTCAAGTCGCTAGTAGTTAATTCTAGTCGCGAAACTAGAGCGATTTAAAATAATAATGAAAATGTGGTAGGTTGAAATGACATTCATTTCGATCAATGATAAAAAACCTGTGAGTCTTTATAAATAAATTATTCGAGGAACATTCAAGTTCGGTAATCATCGGTTTGACCCATTTTTCCGTTCATTTGCAAGAAGCTGAAATTGTAGAGGAAAATTATTACCATTATTCGAAAAATCGTAAGAATTTTGTAACTGATGACATAATTAAAAGAGCGGATATCGGAAAGTTGCATGAAAACGATGATTTAGTTTTCCGTTATATTCATTCGCGTTTTATTAATTCAAAGTGACAATCGAATGAATTTATACATAAGAGTATAATTTATGGTGAAGCAATTGCTTACCAACTTTTGTATCAAGTTTCATAAAATAGTGCATTCCGAAATTAGTGGAAAAATACTTTGTAACTCATGTAATTTCGAAATTTTCCTCTCACATTCGTTAGAAAAATATTATTACACTAGTTGCGATATACACTGTTAATCCAAAGTTAAACAAACACGAAAAAAATCGAAACTTGTACGAAGCCGCGAAAAAAGCTATGGACGAGCCGCGTTAATTATTCTGCGTTCGCGTATTAATATTGGATCGCCCTCGAATAAAGCGGGGATTTTACCTTGAGCGGCGGCCTCGTCGGCTCCTTTTTCAGCTCGGCGTAACGAGCCTCGAAACTGTCGTCCCAATATTCTCGGCTCCTCATCCACGATGGCTGTTAGGGCAAGCAATCGATACCAACATTAATTCTATGACTTGGGTTTCCTTTATCGATCCGGAAAATAATTATGGCACAATGATTGTCATCGCGGCAATGACAAAATTCGTTGTTTTTCCATAACAACGATGATTCCGTAACTTTTTACTCAGACACTGCTCCAACTTCGCCATTTTCATTTCGAGCCCCAACTTTCCCACTTCCCAGCCCTTAATTCAAAGCCGGGTAATCTAGTTTCTCATCGGGAAAAAAAGCTCTGAAAGATCGCCGAGTTCGTCGGAGAAAATTGAACGAATGAACTTTTTCTCCCTTTCTCTCCCGATTCCTCGTAGAAGTTTGTTTATTCAAAGTGGGGAGATTTCCATTTTGTTCAGTTTTGGGAAATTTGACAAGACTTTCCCCGGAGGAATTGATTTGTTTTTTTAACATTTGAAAAGTTCAGTGAATATTGAAAAATTTTTGGACGAATCTCGGAATTTCTGATACTTTTTGACGGTTTCTTTGGAAATTTAAAAAAATGTTGAATGAGTTTCTGAAATTTCACGTGTTGTTTACGGAAAATAGATCACAATTTCCAAAACGATTGGAAATTACTCAAGGAACTGACTTCTAATTAAATCCATGAATATTTTTGAAGAAATCTTCCATTCAACCCTTAGGGCCTGCTAGAGTTAAGATTTGAAATTTTATGAAATTTTTTACTTTATTGAAGGGACTTATATAGGGAGCTTACTGTATTTAGAGGACTTGATTGAAGAATGTATCGTATTTTCAGGACTTAAATTTAGACTTGACTGTGTTAAAAGAACTTGAATAAAGAATTGACTGCCTTTAATGACTTGAATCAAGAATTCCCTGTATTGAATGGACTTATGTAGGGAATTTACTGTATTCAAAGGGCTTAACTCCAGAGTATACTGTATGTTGGGTACTTAAACCAAGACTTGACTGTATTACGAGTACTTAAATGAAATGTTCCCTGCATTTATTGACTTGAATAAAAAGTTAACTGCATTAAAGGGACTCATATAAAGAGTTTACTGCATTGGAAAGGCTTAAATCAGCGGTGTACTGTATTTTTGGTACTTAAATCTGGACTTGAATGTTTCCAAGGAACTCTAATGAAGAGTTCACCACATTAAATGATTAAAATTAAGAGTTTACTGTATTAAACGGACTTACGTAGCTAGTTTACTGTATTCAAAGAGCTTCAATCAAGAGCATACTGTATTTTGAGGACTCAAATGTAGAAATGAAACTGTATTCAAAAAAATTTCATAAAAAGTTGACTGCATTTCATAATTTAAATCAATAGTTTACTGTATTTAAGGGACTCATATAGGGAGTATACTGTATTGGAAGGACTTAAATAAAGAGAACTGTTTTTTGGTAACTTAAATCGAAAATTAAAATTAACTGGGCCGTACTCTCGGTCTCGAGGACCGCGTCGAGAGGCCCCGAACCCAAGAGCCACCCCGACTCGGGGAATAGTGGACCTTACTCTGTCCCCGAGGATGGAGCAAGAGATGGAGAGGGAGTTACAATAAAGTGGTGACCGATACTGTACAATAAAATATAGTAAAAAAAAGGAGACAAACAACAACAAACAAACGAACAAAACACCCTAGTAGCGCCCATCCGCTCTAGGCTACTCGTTCGACGGCCCCAGAACGCGTCTAATTCGCGGTTGCGGGGAAAGTTACCCCCTTTCCGAGGCTTGGTAGCGCCTGTCCGCTCCAGTGCTCGAGAGCAGGGAATCACCCTTGTCCACCACCCTCAGGGTGGACAACAAAATGTAGAATTGACTGTTTTCGAAAATATTCAATACAAAGTTTACTGCATTCTATTACTTGAATCAAGAATTTACTGTATTTAAGGGACTCATATAGGGAGTATCCTGTATTGTAAGGAGTTGAATCAAGAGAGAACTGTTTTTTGGGAACTTAAATCTAGACTTGACTGTGTTGAAAAAACTTGAATGGAGAGTTTACCACATTTAATGACTTGAATCGAAAGTTTGCTTTATTGAAGGGACTTATGTAGGGCGTTTACTGTATTCAAATGGCTTCAATTAAAAAGATACTGTATAATGAGGACTCAAATGCAGACTTGACTGTATTCAAAAAATTTTAATGGAAAGTCTACTGCATTCAGTGACTTAAATCGAGAGTTCACTGTATTTAAGGGACTCATATAGGGAGTTTACTGTATTGGAAGGGCTTAAATCAAGAGTATACTGTATTTTGGGTACTTAAATCCAGACTTGAATGTGTTTAAGGAACTTCAATTAAGAGTTTACCACATTTAATGACTCGAGTCAAGAGTTAACTGTATTTAAGGAATTTATGTAGAGTTAATTGTACTAAAAGACCATTTATGAATAGATTACTGTATAATGCGGACTCAAATGTAGACTTGACTGTGTTCAAAACAATTTAATAGGAAGTTTACTGCATTTGATGACTTCAATCGAGAGTTCACTGTATTTAAGAGACTCATATAGGGATTCTACTGTACTGAAAGGGCTTAAATCTAGAGTATACTGTTTTTTGGGTACTTAGAAGAGGTGACTATACTAAAAGGACTTATGCGGGGAGTTCACTGTATCCAAAGGGCTTCAGTCAAGAGGATACTGTATTTAAGGGTCTCATATGGGGAGTTTTCCTACTGGAATGGCTCATATCAAGAGTACTGTATTTTGGGTACATAAATCTAGACTTGAATGTGTTTAAGGAACTTTAATGAAGAGTTCACTACATTCGAAGGGTGGAAATTCTAACAGTTCCAAGTGCCATTGCAACAAGGTCCATTGATTTATGTACTTTAGGGGGGCAATGAACCTTATTGAAATGGCACCGAACATTATTAGGATTTCCACCCTTCATTTAATGACTCGAATCAAGAGTTTACGGTATTGAAGGTACTCGCATAGGGAGCTTACTGTATTTTGAGGACTCAAATCTAGACTTGACTGTGTCCAAAGAACTTACGTAAAGAGTCTACTGCATTTAATTACTTGAACCAAGAGGTTACTGTATTGAAGTGACTCATATCAGGAGTCTGCAAATTTCCAATTTTCTGAAAAAGGTAACGAACAACAGACAAACTGTTAAAACACCATAAAATCCTTTGTACCCATTGTTTTACCCCGGAAAAGTTTGTTTGTTGCACGTGTTCGACCATGTCAAAATATGGGAGTGCACGAGCGTTTACCAGCAACTAGCGTGAGTGCATAACGATCCGCAACAGCTCGTCTCTGATGAAATAATGACATCCGTCACGGAAGTCCCGGCTGCGCCGTTATTAATCTTTGTTATTTGCGTTGAATTATTACAGCGCGATGATAACACTTTCATCGCGTTCATTATGCTCGATTGTTGTTCTTTTAAATGCGAACACAGCAGGAACAATGTTCGGTTGCTCACGCAATAATGCCATTCCAGTGGAGAGAAAATGGACGGGGGAAGATCATTCGATGTTTTTCTCATCACAAAAGGTGTCAATTAGGTTTTGACGGATCGATAATAATTCATTGTTTCACCGACGGTTGTTGCACGTTACAGAGGATGTATCGAGCTCCATCGATTCTCGTTTCGACACAGAATGGTTTCCAACAGTCATTTATTTCATTTGAGAAATGAGGTTCAGTTTGGACGGAAATTTTTTCGATCTATCATTGTGTTCGGGCGATGTAAGACGTAATGTGAGTTTTGATCGAGTTACCAAAATTTCCGCGGAATTGGGAGAGGTTAGTTTCTTGAAGATGAGTTATTGATAAGTTGGGACGCGATTTAATCGGTAATTTTGATTCGTTTTTATGAATCGAGGGATTCATATTGAGCGTTTACTTTATCAAAAGAACTTAAATCGAGGCTTGAGTGCGTTTGAAGACCTTATATTAAGGGTTTACTGTATTAAATGACTTCCACCAAGAGTTGAATGAATTTGAGGGAATTTTGTGCAGTTTGATGGGTTCATATGACTTCAATCGAGAGTTTACTGTATTAAAGGGACTTATGTCGGGAGTTGACTGTATTTGGAGGACTTGAGTCGTGAGTATACTGTATTTTGAGGACATAAGTCTAGACTTGACTGTGTTCAGAGAACTTGAATGAGGAGTTGACTGCATTTAATTACTTGAATCAAGAGTTTACTGTATTAAGGGGAATTATGTAGGGAGTCAAGTTTATTCAAAGGGCTTAAATCGAGAGGATACTGTATAATAAGTGTATAATGAGGACTCAAGTGTAGACTTGACTGTGTTCAAAAAAATTTAATGGAAACTTCACTGCATTTGATGATTTGAATCAAGAGTTCACTGTATTTAGGGGACTCATAAAGGGAGTCTACTGGATTAGGAGTGCTTAAATCCAGAGTATACTGTATTTCCAGGACTTTAGACTTGACTGTGTTGGAACAACTAGAATAAAGAGTTTCCTACATTTAATGACTTGAATCAAGAGTTTACTGTTTTGAAGGGACTTATGTAGGGAGTCAACTGTATTGAAAGGATTTCAATCAAGAGGATACTGTATTTTGAGGATTCAAATGTAGACTCGCCTGTGTTTAAGAAAATTTAATGGAAAGTTTACTGTATTTAATTACTTGAATCGAGAGTTCACTGTATCAAAGGGACTCATTCAGGGAGTTTACTGTATTCATAGAGCTCGAATCAAGAGTGTACTGTATGTTGGGAACTTTAATCTAGAATTGAATGTTTTTAAGGAACTTGAATAAAGAGTTTTCTGCATTCAATGACTTGAATCAAGAGTTTACTGTATTGGAGGGACTTACGTAGGGAGTTGACTGTATTTAAAGGGCTTTAATCAAGAGAATACTGTATAATGAGGACTTAAATGTAGACTTGACTGTGTTAAAAAAAATTTAATAGAAAGTTTACTGCACTTGATGACTCTGATCAAGAGTTCACTGTCTTTAAGGAACTCATATAGGGAGTTTAATGTATTTATAGGGCTTCAATCGAGAGTATACTGTTATTTTAGGAAATTTATTCTAGACTTGAATGTGTTCAAGGAACTTTAATGAAGGGTTCATCACAATCAGTGGCTTGAATCAACAGTTTACTGTATTGAAGGGACTTATGTAGGGACTTGACTGTATTCAAAGGGCTTAAATTAAGAGAATACTGTATAATGAGGACTCAAATGTAGACTTGACTGTGTTAAAGAAATGTAATGGAAAGTTTACTGCATTTGATGACTTTAATCGAGAGTTCACTGTATTTAAGGAACTCATATAGGGAGTTTAATGTATTTATAGGGCTTAAATCAAGAGTATACTGTTTTTTGGGAACTTTAATCTAGACTTGAATGTGCTCAAGGAACTTTAATGGAGAGTTTATCACATTAAATCACGTGAATCAAGAGTTGACTGTATTGAAGGGATTAATGTGGGGAGGTAACTGTATTCAAAGGTCTTCAATCAAGAGGATACTATATTTTGAAGATTAAAATGCAGAATCGACTGCGTTTAAAAAAGTTTAATGGAAAGTTTACTGCATTCAATGACTAATCAAGAGTTCAGTGTATTCAAGGGACTTACATAGGGAGCTTAATATGTTCATAGGGCTTAAATCAAAATTATACTGTATGTTATGTACTTAAATCTAGACTTGAATCCGTTTAAGGATCTCTAATGGAGATTTTTCCACATGTAATGACTCGAATCAAGAGTTTACTGTACTGAAAGGACTCACATAGGGAGCTCACTGTACTTTGAGGACTCGAATCCAGACTTGACTGTGTCCAAAAAACTTATGTAAAAAGTTTACTGCAGTTTATGACTTGAATCAAAAGTTTACTGTATTGAAGGACTCTTTATCGGTATTTCACGGTACTTTAAGGACATTCATCGAAAATATACCAGTATTATAGTGCACCTGTAGAAGCTATAGCAAAAACAAGCTGCAATAAGTAGTTGTCGTGATTTACGTACTCCGTGATTTCGGCCTCGCAAATTTTCTTATTATGCAATTTCGCGGGGCTGGCCGGCTCGCCACATAAATCCCGACCTCCCCCCCTAATGATATACGCTATCTTTCGAACGCGCTGACGTTCCCGTCATGTATGCATTTTTCTTCTTTTTCCGCTCTTTTCGGCAACGACGAGCTTGAATTCGCGTGACATGTTTTGGTCGCGAAATTTCACGGGATTTACGAGCTTTCCCTGCTTCTGCGTGATTTTTCAATTTGGATTTATTTTGCTTTTTTCGTCGTGTATTGTACGTGTTTTCTCGGGCTTTCTGGGATTGGAAAATGTTATTTTCGGTGGTTTTAAATCATGAGCAATGGACAAGGAATTCAAGAGAAATGGGGAAGTGGTTTTTGAAAGCTCTTGGATGTTCGGATTCTTTGTGAAAGGTGATGATTTTTCGAAATTCGAAAATTTTGAGACATTTTTGGTGGAATTATTTGAATAAGGTTGTTTGTAATGTTGTTTTTATCACTATTTTTGATGATTCGATAAATAATTATGGGTTTTTATTAATCATTTTATATTGAGACGAGAAATTTTCGATGAAAGTCGTTCAAATTCGGTCAGTTTATTAAACCTTTCGATTGGGATCTTTTAAGAGATTCAAGTCTCGATTTTAGTTCTTTTTATACAGTCGTAGTAACAAGGGAACGGAGGAACTGGAGTAAAATTCTTTCATGGCATGTAAAACATTGAGAAATCATTCTAATTTTTTTAATTTATCATTGTTCGATGTGACTTTTGATTTCTTACTTTTTTGAGAGGAAATTGCGAGTTTCTACGAAAGTCTAAAGACTTTCAATTTTCTTCGTGAACTAGTTTTGGAACTGTATGTTCCGAGTGAGGTTTCGAATCATTTTAAAAATCAATTTCATTTCTATTTACAGACAAAAATCGGAACTGGAAGTGGAGGAACGTGAAACGAACGATAAACTGTTCTACAAAACTATCAGGAAAAATCGTAAACTTCTCGACAAGGTAGGAAATACATTTTTTTTTTTTTTGAATTTTTAAAATTATCTGTTATGGTAATTTTCAATGTGCTGTCTCCTTCCCCCTCTTTCAACTCGAATTCCCGAGTAGTGAAAATTGGAAAAAATAAAATTAAACGAAATGAATTTTGATGAAATTTTCGAACTTTCCAAAAAACTAATAATTTTTTCATTTCTCGAGACTCTCGGATTTTTCGAATTTTTTTTGAACATTGAAATTTTCGATCTGTCCGTAAAAGTCGAAATTTTAAAATTTTTATAAAAAATGTGTCATTTCATTTTTGGAATAAGTCAAAAATTTTCCGATTTCCGAAAAACTCAAAATTTTAGAATTTTCCAAAAAACACGAAATTTCTAAATTTTCGAACAAATCGCAATCTTCTAATTTTCCGAAAAACTCAAAATTTCAAAATTTTTGGAAATCTCGAATTTTTTTTTTCATCTTTTTTGAGAAACTTAGAATTTTCAAATCTCCTCCATGAAATTTCGGATTCAAAAATTTCTCAAATAAATTCTCATCTCAAAATATTCCGAATTCCAAAAATTTCCGAGAACTTAAAATTTTGGGATGTTCCTAAAAACTGACAATTTTTAAAATTTCCAAAAAACTTACAATTTTTATGTCATTCAAAAAACTTAGAATTTTCAGATTTCTCGAAAAACTTGAAATTTTAATATTGTCTGAAAAACTCCAATATTTTCCAAATTTTTCGAGAAACTCTAATTCCTAAAAATTTTGAAAAACCTAAACTGTTCATTTCTCACAAAAACTTTGGATTTTTACATTTTTCAGAAAACTTGATAATTTCGAGTGTTAACCAACACTAACAATTCACAAAACTTTCAAAAAACTTGAAAATTTCGAATGTTTCAGAAACCCTATGATTTTGAAATTTTCAAAAAAACTTCTAATATTTGAATCATTTGGAAAACACAAAACTCTTCAATTTTTCGAAAAACTTTGAATTTTCTCATTTTTCAAAAAACTTGAATGTTCCCCAAAACTCACAATTTTCAGATCCTTAACATAACTTCGAAATTTCAAATTCCTTAGAAAACCGATATTTCGTGAATTTTTGAAAAAACTTAAAATTTTTAAATCATTCGAAACATTCACAATTTTTAAACTTTTCAAATCACTTAATAATTTCGAGTATTACCCAAAACTACCAATTTTCAAAATTTGCAAAAAACTTCAAAATTTAGAATTCTTCAGAAAACCCATGACTTTCAAATTTTCAAAAAAACATTAAATGTTCGAATCATTTGGAAAACACAAAATCCTTCAATTTTCCGAAAAGCTTTGAATTTTTACATTTTTCAAAAAACTCTTATGTCTCCCAAAACTCACAATTTCCGAATGCTTCAAAAAACTCCGTATTTTTAAATTCCTCGGAAAACCTACATTTTCTAAATTTTTGAAAAATTTTTCAATTTTTGAATCATTCGGAACACTCAAAGTGTTTAAACTTTCCAAAAAACTCGAATTTCTGCAATTTTTGGAGACACCCACAATTATTTCTTTACAATACAACATCTTCAAATTCTGTAAATTTTGAATTTCCGAATTTTTCGAAAAAACGTTGAATTCTAACAAAAAGTCATACGGTCACTTGTGCAGTCGCCGAAGTAAATCATAGCCGCACCGTGACTTTTTTTCATACCCGACTGTAACATAATAGTATATTATATTCCAAAGGGCAAAAAGTTTTCTGGAAGAATGCGAGTTTACATTCCAATGCGAAGCCGAGGAATATAAACTCGTATTCGTCCAAAAAAACTTTTCGCCCTTTGGCACATACGATACTTTATACACCAAGGGCAATAATAGTATATTGTGCGACTAGTGAGAGAAAGAATCTGGAATCTCCTCTTTGGAATCTCCTCTTTCGACCAATAGTCGCACACGATATTTTATTCAACAACCGCAAGAAATATGTGATTTCATGGCCCTGCTGAGAGGGGGGGAAATAATGGATCACCTGATTGATTGACGCAACAATCGCCCTTAGAGCTTTGCTACGTATTTTAGGGAGTTAAAAACTAATTATCCCTTTCGTTGCTTTAATTTTCATCGGGATTGATTATGACTGTATTCGACACTTTTGTAAACAACAACAAAAACA
>JAPYZK010002461.1:0-24901 GCA_030522785.1 Platygaster equestris | reverse complement strand
TGCTTGCCGTCTCGGAAACTTTGTACTCATAAACTCTCGTGTTAGTCGGTGTCGCGTCTTACAATACCGTGTAAAGTGCCGTATAATAATTATTGTAATGAAAGATTTATAAAAGAGAAACGGACTTGTTAAAATACCTTCTAGCTTGCAATATTTATGTAGCGGTCGGACCCACAATCCGAAACGTTACATTGTTCAGAGATAATGAAGACGTAAATTATGAGAACTGATCTCCGGAAATTTTTAAACAAAAATACATAACTTTGAAGTTTTACGAGTCAGAAATTTTAGTTGGTTTAAAAATTGATCTAAATTCACGGAAAGCGGGATATTTCGGAGTGGAAATGTACAAAATAATTGAATGTTCTGCATTTCCATAATATCCATACATTCCATACTTATAAAATTTTGAAAATGTCGGAAAAACCTGTTTTGTTGTTGAAGTTATCGAGGATTTCAGACTTTTCGAAATTTAAAAATTTTGAAATACCTCGCCATTCCGAAAAATTTTAGGATTTTCGGATATTCTAAAGTATGTATTATTCCCGGAAATTTCTTATATCCAAAAAGTCTTTAATCTTTCAGATTCCCGAAACTGTGGAAATACACTCGATTGCCATAAGTGACTGAATTTTTAAAATGTTTGTAATATCCTGTATGAATTGTAATCGACTCAATAACTAACTATTCCACATATTATACATATATGTATTCGTCTTGGAATTAGGTGTCCAGACTCCGCAGACACCCTAAATCAACAGTAACACGAGTATGCTCAAAACCGTAATTACAATAAATTTACAGTAACAATCTATAAATAGCATCGTAAATGCTTTCTATATTTTTCTGGGAAATTTAACACGCGAAACCTTCGTCGCCTCAGACGTTTTCGATCGACCGCTGAGATGATCAAGTTCCGAAATGCTTGGGTGCATATGCGTCGGTAGCGTAATAGGTTAATGTGCCAGCGTTGGTAGATATGCTTGCGAGCGACCCGGGTTCAATTTCCCATAGCGACAAAATATTAATTATTCATAATATGTGCGTCGATGATGATAAAAATTTGTAAATTTGTAAATATACAAACTGATGTGTTCTATTCATCACGCAAAGTTGGAAAATCAATTAAAAAGCTTTTTTTAAATTGCGAGTGACGAATTACTGAAAATCAGCGACGCGATAGTGGAGAAACAGGACTTGATGAAGTTGGAAATGATCACTTCAGTTCCTGTTTTTTTTTTTTTCCAACGTATCTATACGGAGTTTTGTAAACAGTCTCTCGATGACCTAAAATCGGTATTCGCAGGCGCAAAAAGCTAGCACCTGAGTTACTATTTTCAAGCGCCGTATACATGCTGATTCTAGTATTAGTAAATGGAGAGGGAGAAGTCATCGAAGCGGAAAACAAGCATCGCAGTTACTGGTTTTGAGTAGTGTACGATACAACGTTAATAACTGAACAAAAGCATCACAGTGTGGATTCGTAGAGATACATTAGACTGTTCAGAAGTGTATCTGTAGTGGCTGTCATCTCATCCAATTTCAAGCTTTTGTTAATTGAACTTCTTTCTCCTACCATTCAAAGATGTCCATGTGTTGGTCTAAAGTGCACGTTACCGATCATTTCTCTCCGTCTAGTGACGTAATGGCATAATTCTAAGATGCAAAAGATAAGATAATTGAGATACACTATATTTGATATATATGCATTCAACTTTCTAATAATACTTGAAATGTATCATGTCCTGTTCGAGTCGCTGAGTGTAGAAACAAAATGAGTGAAAAAACCCCGTTGATGTGAAACCGTCTTTTTTCAGTATTTCTACGTTTAGTTTTCACATCAAGTGTTCAGTATGTTCGTTAACAGTCTTTGTATGCTGTTTAAGCTGACTTATCGAAGTCATTTTAGTTTTGTCATGAAGAATTTCATGAAAAAATGTGAGTTGTGACATCTATGAGTTTCATCCTTAGTTATCAGATCGACATTTCTTCAAAGGATCGTTAGTTTATATTTAGTTCATATCGTATTCCAATGCAATGTGATCGAGCTAAGATTTCAGCTTTTCACGCTAATTATGAATTGTTCATAAATCACGTAACGCTTTTCTTGGGTGGCTAGGAGCGTGAGTATTTGTTACATGTCTCGGCGTGGCAATCAATGCTAAGTTAATGCAATATTATTCGAGGTAGAGAGTCTATGTCCTTTTTTTCAGTTACGTTATTTATACACGATTCATCATTATACAGACGAGAGCTGATGACTATCAAATGAATGTTGTAGAACTTAATTCAATTTCACGGAAATTACTTACATAGCGTGGGAGATTCCGACAATATTCTGGATTCCAAATAAAATATTTGTACCTTCTAACAGAATATTTGTCGAGATAAATGAACATTTTGACAGACATACTTCTTAAATCGAGTCATAAAACAGAATGTATACGTTCTTGACTCGAGAGATAAAGAGTTGTCATTGAAACCAAAGTTCATAGGTGCATGAATTCGAACGATTCACAATACATCGAAATTATCAAAGAGTTGCTCTGTGTAACATGCTCTGTTTTCTTAGGTATGTACCCCGTTTTCGAGAATCTTAGCAGTGCTCGTGGTTTACTATTCCTGGGTTGTGTTTAAAAAATGTTGCAGTCATCTTCTTTGTCAATTCTTACTAGAACACATCTCAATCTTACAGGAGAAATTTATGACTGTAATTCTCTGTATTGGAGTCACGAAATACGATATTTCCGATAATCAAGTTTATCTGTGACTCTTACAAACTCTGAACTTGGGAATAGTTCTGCAGGAAACTTCACAGTTGATGATTTATCTCTTCAAACACTCTGAATATATGTCTTTCAATACTTATCATTTATTCCTGACAAACACGAAGTATTATCTTTGTTTTTCCAATTTCAGTTCATATTATTAGGCTTCAAACTTGGATTAAAACTAGAACAAATCGAAATAAGCAACTTAAAATATTGTTTTCAATAATAAACCTGAGCCATATGGTATCTGAAAATTGTCGGAATTTCTTACGCTTTCTAGTTGAAACATTTGATGTGTGTCGAGGAAAAAGACGTTATTGTCGCAAATTATGTTCTATGTTATAAGATAGTATACAAACTCCGCCATTAGTTCAGTAACAAAACACACTGGAACATGAATGTCGTTCAATATGTCATGTAATAATAGTATCGATAAAATCGATGTCTAGCTTTATAAAAAAAGTTTTCTCCGAGAGGCGTTGGATATTTCTAAAACGTCGACCTCGTCGAATTATATGAGAACACAGTTGATCATTTTGTAGACTACTACTCATAACCTTTACAACAGTAGATGATAGATTCACTCTGTCTACTTTTATTGCGAAAAAAAATAATTTGTTTTATCTGTGTCATCGAAATTATAAGAGCGGGAGCAATTCTCGTATACTGTGGCTTTTGGTTCTGAAATCGACTGGGAAGTACATTAAAAAATTTTATCGGAAATAGCGAAATTGAGAGATTCTTTTACAATACTTTAAATTTGCCTTGTTTAATACATGAAGGGGCTGATTACCGTTAGCACGGTGATGGTCACTTTTGCTCGAAAAAAGCGACAACTCGGGGCTGATCGCTGCGGCTTTGGTGACCATCAACGTTATAACGTTGATCGTCAATGTTGTAAAGTTAATGGTCACCAAAGCCACAGTAATTAACCCCGAGCTATCTTTTTTAAAGCAAAAGTGATCATCGCCGTGCTAATGGTGATCAGCACCGTGACATTTCCTCCGTGTAGTCGACTGTTACGTTTGCACTCATCATCTAAACCCGCAAATGGTATTATGCAGGTCCTGTGCCATCAATTCCGCTATTTGAAAAGAATTTGTAGGGGTGATCTGTCATAATAGTAATAACAATTAATACTTTTATTATTGCTAGTAGTAACAGTGTAATTTCAGAATCTTCTATTCAGATGAGCTCCAGACGACTGACGCTTCTACTAGTTATCAGTAACATTCTAATTTCATGTTGATAGTGACACAAAAAGAGCTTATTTAAGTAGAATAGTACTGTACAGGTCTCCCTCTGTATAAGTACCCTCTGAAGAAGTTGCACTCCCCTTATTTCTGCTCGCACGCTTCTCTCACCCCGAAGCGTCCGACTCGAAATCATACTTACCGAGCGATTGATTTCGTTACCCGTGAATAAGCTTGCACTAGAATAATTCATTTATCGCTGTATTATTCGGTCGTCCATTAAATTCTGCGGGTTTTCTTGAGGCGACCCGGAATAGAATTAGTAAGACAAGCGCGGGCCCACTTTCTAATTTTTCCGTTGCTCGCGTGACTCGTTCTGCCACTGCTTCCAGTGGCAGCACGTCAGAGTCGTCTTTCTCTGCGAGATAACACAGATGCCCAATATTTTCTGGCATCATCGTGTCCCGCGTGCTGTCGCCCGTGAGGCCATTTCCACTGATTGTAAAAATTGGTCTCCATTGGAGATGACCAATTCAATTCCGAAAATCTTCTGATGATCAAAGCAGAAGCAGTCTCCCCAATATTCACTCTAAAATCAACAATGATATAGTAATGAAATTAAAATGGAAAAATCCCAGGTTTTCGTGAAATTTTTCATTTTGTCAAATTTGGTTCCGAAAATGTATTGCAATATTTTCCAAATTGACCTGATAAATATGGTAACACAACAGTATGGTTTTTCATCAGGGAGAAAAGAATGAAAAATTGTTTTAGAACTTATCCAACGAACAATTGCATTTTTGCATCGTGCAGTGATTATTAAATGATCAGATGAGCAGATGTCCTCATAAATATTTACTATTAAATCAACAATTATGAAAATACCACTTTAAAAAATCCTAAATTTTTCGAAGAGTTTTTCTCTTTCTCAATTTTGGCTCCGAAAAAGGATTCCAAAATATTTCAATCCAACATTAACAATAATAAAACAGTATTGTTTTTTTGAGGGAAAAAATGCGAAATTGTTTTGGAACTTACATATATTCCGACAAACAAACCCATTTTCTGTAAACAATCCTACAAAATCAACAATGATAATAGAATCATTATGAAAAATCCCACTTTTTTGTTAAACACGCCGCAAAACACACTAAAAACACACACACTAAACACACTAAACACACGAAAAATTCACACGGTAAAAACCCATACGAAAAAAATCCGCACAAATAATCCGTATGGAAAAAAATCTTTGGGAAAAAATACGTATAAAAAAATGCATACGGAAAAATCCGTATGGGAAAAATCCATACAAAACAACCCGTATAAAAGAATTAATACAGAAAAATCCGTATGAAAAGAAAAAATCCATACGGAAAAATCCGTATGGAAAAAAATCTGTACGGGAAAATACGTATGAAAAACACAAAAGAAACCATCAAATCTGATACAAACATCCAAAACACAACCAGCGAAAAGTAATAAACCGACTTACTATTTCCATCAGATGAATCAGCACTGACTGTATAGTATACACTGTAAAAAATCTGAATCAAATTTACTGTGCTGAGCATGAATAATCTAGCGTGCTGTGCTGAGCACGTCAATGTCACGTGACCAGCTGTGAAAATTGCGAGCGGATAGTGAAATTCTTCAGTCGTCACAGATGCATTTTGAAATTAATATTCGCTTGTATATTTACATTTTCATAGTATGATTCGTAGCGACTAGTGATGTTTGCAATATTATAAAAAACACATTTTTTCCAATTTCGTTCCTTATAAAATGATTTCCAGGTTTTAGGGTTAGGACAGGTAAAAAGGAAATGATAAAAATTTCCCAAGTACAATCATAATTATTTTGGTATCACACTTTATTTACTTATTAATATTTATAATTTTTAATTGTGGTTTTATTCATTTTGTGCCGCTTGTTCTTACCTGCATGGATTACAGGGCCAGTTTATGAAAACCTAGAAAAAATAATAATTATTAGAGATTATATCACTGGCACGTTAAAGTTTACAACATAAAATGTATCTGTTATACTATTAATTCAAAGTGAAAATTCGTTTCATGAATTGCGGTTAGGTTGCATTGTTTGGTTGCATCGGATGATATAATACATTGAACTATGAACAGGAAATCCCAGTAGAAATGTTGTCAAGGTAGGAGCGAATGTGTTGATTGAATGAATTATAAATAAATGATGGTATAAATTATTGTATTACTTACAATTTATGCCCGATGCGCTGCGTTGGATGAAAATCTGCAGCAATCTACAGTGAAAGGGCGATGCATGCGACGCTGAACACTGCTATGACTAATGTACTTATGAGTTGAAACTGGAACTTTGATACCAAATGGTGAAAACACTATCCAACTTTTACAGACGTGAGAAACTTTATTACACAGCAGAGAGTAAATTTACAATGGAGTAGGAAAATCTCTAAAATTTGGCAGTATTACAAGTGGAAGTAAGTTTACTTTGCTCAGCACAGCACACTGGATTATTTATGCTGAGCACAGTTATTTTGTGAACTGGTAGTAAATTTATCAGTAGTTTACAATTTTACAAGCTTTAGCGCTGAGAATGTGCCATCAGATTTCAAAAATACATGTTTTGGTTGGTATTATTACTTTGCCTAGCAGGGTAATTAAATTCACTAATTGGTAGTAAATTCCATTAGGGTTTTTTACAGTGTATAGTCGAGTGATGAATGTTCATTTACTTTCGCACATGTCACCTCGCGGAGCGGCATAGCGACGAGCGATGACTGAAACCAATGACTATAGATGCATAAAGACGGGGCACGCCCGTGTTGAATGGTGGACAAGAAATCTGAGGCTAGGTAGCTCCAGCTAGCATTGCATGGATGGGCGCCGCGGGCACGAATGGGCATGGATGGGCACGAATAAGTCTGTCCACGAAATCCCGTAAGGTGCCCCGTCTTTACGTATTCATAGTCACTGCTGAAACTGACAAATGGCCGAATATGTTGGTAATTTTCGAAATCGGGAAATATCCTTGCCTTTTCGGCATTCATAACCGAATTGGCAACACTGGAACAATATACCTACGATACTAATACAGCGATGTGTGGACCCACAGCCTACCTCACCCCCCCCCCCCCCCCATATCCCCGCTACTAACTCCTTGTTTTACACCGCGCGAACCGACCGAGTTTGTGTCACGTTCTGACGAGATTTAAACTTTGTCAGAAGTGTCGGGGAAAATGTCTAACCCCAATAAAAAAAATCTTAAGTGTATGGAAAGCATCCAGGGAATAATTAAGAATTTAGTTATGAAATTTATGATTTTTAGGTCAACACTAAGTGTTCTACCAGAAACTCATAATAAAGTTAGGTGTTCGATATAAATAAGGAAATTCGAGAGGTGATTAGGAACGCCGTGTCCGATAAGGATTAATTTGATGGTCTCTCAAGTAAATTCAACCAAATTAGGCATGAAAATCCAAAAATGAGACAAAAGAAATTATTAGGATGATATAACATGAAAAAAAAATTTTTTGTTAATGGACGATAAAAGATGCAAAAGGATAATGTGAGTTCTGTTTAAATGTTTAGAATAAATTAGTTTTATCATTAAAGAAAAAAAATTGGGGTTTATTAGTAAATTGAAGAATTGTCGAGGGAAACATGAATTTCGTTCAGGATTTGTTAAATTTGAATCCCACAACCTTTGATTTACCTTGGTCCGAGAATTCAGAAAAAGGGAAATGGATACGAAAATTTGGACGAAGTCTGTTGACTTCCTTCCTTCGGGATTGATTCAGCAGGAGTGGGCTTGAGCGAGTTCCTCTCGATCGCTCAAGTCCGGATGTTGGGGTACATTATCACTCACGAGATTTCGGAAACTTAGATTTAATTTATTAAAATCGTTCGGCACTTATCAAGGAAGAGAAAATTTACAGACAACGACAAAATATGAGTTCACAAAAGCGAGAAGTTCGGTACATGTTTTTTTTTTAAACACGCACGAGATATTTTCAAAACGCGAAAAGTTTCGAAACCCGACAAAACTCGAAACGCGACAAAAATTTGAAATGCAACAAAGAATTCGAAACGCGACAAAAAAATTCGAAACGCGGCGGAAAATTTAAAATTGAGACTATCTCAATTGCAACGAAAATTATAACTGAGCTCCTGCCCCAAAGTCAAGAGTTTTATATTATCTCTTAATCTTGGGTCACGAAAAGCAAAGTGGGGATCTAAACTTGGTGGTGGAAAAGTGGTCAACTCCCAAATCTTACCCCAAATTTTGGTGATTGAAAAAGATATGTTAAGTGGTCGTTAAAAATCCGGCAAGAAAAGTGGGTTTCTCAAAACAAGGTTTTTCGAAATTTTCCGTAATGGCGAAAGTTTCTTAAGTGGCAATAAATTTGAGTTCCTCTTTTTTTTCCCTTTTTTTTAGCCATAATAACGGCACGAAAGGTGACATTCAAAGTTCAAAAGAATATGAGGTTTCCATGTTCATCTTGAAGGTTTCCTTCAATTACGATCTCGCGGTCCCAAAGAAAAAGAAAGTTACTAGACCGCGAATGATCGGTAGGTGAAGAATGACTGGGTCTCCTAAATGCAAATAGAGGTGATCGCTTCTCGGCTGGGCGTCACAAGGAGCGATAAATATGACAGACCCTTGGAAAGTCTGGAAATTCGTCATTTGTTCTAAGTTTGAAATTTGGGTAGAAATCGCCCAACATTCCTGTTTAGTGGAAGACATGGAGATTGCATTTAGAAGTTGAAATTAAAAGGAAACTGAAGTCCATTATTTCGTGATGCATAAGTGATAAGGAAACAATGGTGGAAAGAAATTTATTACAAGAAAAAGAAAATAAAAAACGGGCACGTCACATCTCACAGGTTAAAGTTGGGCATAAATTTCATTTATGCCCAAAAGAATATTAACATTTAATATGGTCTGTACCAATGGTTAGATTTCGCTTAGCTTTTCGTTCACAATGCTTAGGGTTTATGGAAAATTTGGAAATACGCAAAATGAAGTGATAAGTTATCATTGATCAGGCGTAAGAAAGTCAATTCTTATAAATAGATTAAAAAATGGAACAAGTATTCGAGGAAGAGTCCAGAGAATTACTCTGACATATTGAGGAAAAAAATATTGCTGCCTTGTTTATATTTCAAATATTATTAAGTTAAAGTTCACGCACTGAAACTCAGAATTATTTTTAAGATTATAACTTACAATTATTCTCCGCATGAGATTTGCCATTGATAATCATTATCTACTTGAGTGTTCACTTGAGTTACACTATTGTCTAACTGAACCCACTTAGCTTATAGTTATCACGTAGTCCATGTTATTAATAAAAAGTTTATTCTACCAAAAAAATTGTATCCTCGAAGGGATCCCTTTACCATAGAAAATTAAATGTTGAGAAAAATTATTATATGAGTCATCCTCATTAATATGATAGACCAAGTGAGCAATACTACGTAAATTAATCCAGGTAGACTAAGATTTCTTTAGAACTATGGAAATTTGGGTCATTTAAAAATGAAAAAATGCATTCGGGACAAGACGCGGCGTGGTATACGGCAAGAAAGGCTTGACGACATAAACGACATACTATATACGCTGAGTCCCTCTGTAGTGAATGCCAGTTATTGAAGTGAACTCAGTTTGGTCGTCGATCTGGCAAGATGTACGATGAATAGCAGTGACTACAGGGTTTATTTCCTGTCCCTGAGTGGATGTACATGTTGGTTCCTCGAAAATTTCTGCGATACACAAACGGGCTCTCACGCCGGACACTGAAAATTGCTAAAAATTGAAATTACCAAGTACTAACATCAATTCGTATACGCGCCGTCTTTTGACGCATGTGCGTTTGCGTCGAGTTCCGCTCATGAAATCTGACAATTCCCCTTCCGGGTCTTCAAGCTTTAACATAGGAGTGGACCCCCCCCCTGCAGCTGTCTGTAGTTCTATTACAAAACAGGTTAGAGAGCAATAGAGATAGAGAGTGAGACGGCGATAGTCATATATGGCATGAGCGAGCCCAGTTCGAGAGCACAAATTAGACTGACCGACCAGCTGTTACTCGAAGTAGCCCGTTCGGGCACGAGTTAGACTGACCGACCAGCTGATATGGGACTGAAACTTTTAAGCGACGGAAGAATCTGAGAGTTAAACGATTGCCAGCGTTATGCGAGTGCGAGAGAGACACAGAGGCAGGTGCACGTTAGGAGGCGCGAGTCGGACGAAGAGAGAAGATCATGTTTGGAGTATATACTCCCCGGCCGGATTTCGTCTTTGAGCGCGCTGTCATATATTTTCCTTTTTTCTTTTTTCAGCGACGGACAAAATCCGTCCGGATTTCGTAATTATCATGGAATTGATGTTATACGCTTGTTCATGAAGTATTAAACCCGCGAACACGCATCTATAGTAATAGGAAAGAGATAACGATTATATTAATTTTATTGTGAAAAAATTTCCGCCCATTCTAAAAAAAGCCTAGCCTGACCTGAAGAAGTCGTATGTATACAAAGATTGAAAATGGAGCAAAAAATAATCATAAAGAAACCCCGCAAAATTTCTGAAAAGCCGAACCGCAACCTTCTCAAAACGAGCAAAATTATTCTGCTCAAAATTTGCGAAACGACAAATCCCAAGATTTCATCACTGAGATATGCCATCAATTATTTTATCTGAATCCCTCGATGGGTCGAACTAAAAAATGCACATTCTCGGTCGGACGGACTCGGACCAACCGAAGCCCCGTCGAGGGATTTTTACTGTTTTGACTGATTTGATCTGTTCAATTGTTACGATATTATTCCGATCAGCTTTATAAGAAATTTCGCAGAATTTTTTCGCGGATTGCATGGAAATATCCGTCAGAATATGTACAATTAGATATAAGAAGACGACATGCGCATGAATTTTGGGTTTATGGTTATTATTATTATTTTTGTTTGATAGTTACAATGTATTGACTGGTCTACATTACCATCAACGTTGTAAAGAATTGGAAAAATAATAGGTGAATTTCATGAAAATTTGTATCAGTATTTCTTTAATTATATATAACAAAACAGCATTTACATTGATTTCGAATTCAAATGATTCGTTCGAGAGTTATGATGTTATTACTATTGGCGATTGTGAAGAATGTTAAAAAAAATAAACATATTTTTGCGAAAATCATGTACGTATCTATCCAGATTCCCTCAATTATGTTTGATCAAGCAAATTCCGAATGGATTTCGGATTTACAATATTGGTTTCATTTCCATTATGGTAATATTAAATGTGAGTATACAGAATTCTTCTCTCGAGTTTCGAGGCGTCTTAATAGCACTAGATGCAACAAAACCACAAAACTTTATGGACGACCCAATAGTTTGTACAGAGACACACAGGCGCGCAGAAAATTTAGTAAGTGAGCGTCATCACAATCAATGTGATACTGTTGGAAAAAAGAATGATATTCCCACTCGATGCATCACAATCATAGTAATGCTGTCCGAAGTGTACCGTAAGTATCGTATGCAAGTACGAAGAAAATGTGTTAAAGAAACTAAGGTGTTGAATATATGAAAGAATTTAAAGAGTAACTAATATTCATTTTTCACTCTGTCGTATTGAAGTTACATTAATTGTATGCATGCTCGTGGCTCAGTTATAATATAAAGTTTGCGTAATTATTATAAAAATGATGACATATAATATCATTGTATGACTACAACTTTCAACTTCAGTACTGTTATGAACCTTACCTGATGAATAAATGTCAAACATAATGAATATATAATGTAAAAAATTAGCATTCAAGTTATCACATATATTCATTAGATTGAATTCGTAATATCTTCGTGAATCGTTGTACTTTCGAGACTGAACAAGCAAAAGTATAGGGATTCAAATGAAAACGAAGCAATGGAATGAAATTCAAAATTATCTTATCAACTTTTAATTCACGAAGGAACATAGAATAGAAAAATGTGATGAACATCGAAGTAAGATGAACACATAATCAATATTTATCATCTGAGATGAAAGTTATTCATTGATCGTAAGTATTTGCGCGCGTTTGTAGGGCTCGAATTCGCTTATTTCGATTCACCAAACTTCTGTCTGCTGCTTGTCACGCAATCTGTCAAATCTACGGTTAACCGATTATGACCGTAATTGCGTATCACTTCCGCAATCTTCGGATTGATGTCAGGTCTTCCAGTTCTCCAATAGTCGTTATTGAGATTCTAAGTGCTACTTCTTGTGTTTATCATGGTTCGCGTCAAAGCAACTATCTTCCATGGCTCGTAGTTCACATGGAGCTTACTTGATGAGTGCCATTCAGCTTCGTCTACCTCGCTGGATGTTACATTGACCGGCTTGGTGAAAGTGGTGGGTGGACTGTCGGAAGAAAAAGCGAACGAGTTTTTTCTATTCGTTTTCATGCTCGACGCCAACAAAAAGCGACCTCGGTGAATTAAGCAGAATGCCCATGTGGACATGGGCATTCGTATAATATATAAGCCCATGTGGACATGGGCATATGTAACCACAAGTCCAGACGGAGAGAGTTCGGAGAAATCGCGATTTTCGAAGGTGCTCCGATCCAGGATTCGTTATAGCCGTTTCGAAGGGTTAATAAGTGTAGTCAAACCGTGTAATATTTAGGCGGATCAAATATCGTAGAAAGCTGATATTTGACCAAATTACTTATTTTACTAAACTTCAACAGAAAATACATCCGGAATGGGGTATTTCGGAAAATTTTTCTTCCGAGAAAATCGGAAGACCCAAATACTTCGAGTTACCGAAATTTTGAACAAGTCCTCTCAAACACACGCCTCTATCCATCTCATACATGCACCATGACGAAAAAGTCAAAAAATCCGAAGAAAAAGCGACATCGGTGAATCGAGCAGAATGCCCATGTGGACATGCGCATTAGTATAATACATATGTCCATGTGAACATGAGCATATGTATACACAAGCCCGGAAGAAGAGAGTTCGGAGATATTGCGATTTTTGTAGGTGCTCCGATCCCGGATTCGTCATAGCCGTTTCAAAGGGTTTACCGAGTGTAGTCAAACCGTGTAGTATTAGCTTTCTGGAATCAATAGTTTGGCTAAAAATCGACAATAAAGTTCGAGAATGGAGTCATGCAAGATATTCATCGGCGATTTTCAGACGGACCAAATATCGTAGAAAGCTGATATCCAGCAAAATTAATTATTTTACTAAACTTCAACGGAAAATACATCCGAAACCGGGGTATTTCGGAAAATTTTTTTTCCGAGAAAATCAGAAGACTCAAATACCTTGAGTTACCGAAATTTCGAAAAAGTCATCTAAAACAGACGCCCGCATCCATCGTATACCCGCACTATGAAGGAAAAGTCGAAAAATCCGAAGAATAAGCGACCTCGAGAAATCGAGCAACACTCGCATATGTATACATATGCCCATGTATACACAAGCCCGGGAAGAGAGAGTTCGGGGATATCGTGATTTTCGAATTTGCTCTAATCCTAAATTCGTTTTAGCCGTTTAAAAGGGTTTACCAAAAATAGTCAAACCGTGTGATATTAGCTTTCTGGGATAGATGGTTTGGCTGATAATCGACGATGAAGTTCGAGAATGACGTCATGCCAGAAATTCATATGTGATTTTCAGGCGGACCAAACATCGTAGGAAGCTGATATTTGAATGAATTACTCATTTCACTCAACACCAACAGAAAGTACATCCCAGTCGTGGTAATTCGAAAAATTTTTTTTCCGCGAAAATCGACAGACCTAAATACATGGAGTTACCAGAATTTCGAAAAAGTCGTCTGAAACACACGCCCCTGACCATATTATACCCGCTCGATGACGAAAAAGTAGAAAAACCCGGAGAAAAAGCGACTTGGGAAAATCGAGCAAAAACCATGGTATACATGTGTAAACCATGGTATACATTGGTATACAAGCCCGCAAGGAGACTGTTCGGAGATATCGCGATTTTAGAAGTTGCTCGGATCTCGAATTTGTCATAGTCGCTTTGAAGGGTTCACCGAGTGTAGCCGAACCGTGTGATATTAGTTTTCTGGGATCAATGGTCTGGCTGAAAATCGACGATGAAGTTCGAAAATGACGTTATTCGATTATCACATTTGTCAAACATTCATTTCAACTACGGAATTTTTTTTAGTTCCAACTCAGATTCAATCATTTTAATTCAAAAGTTCAAAAAATGTTGATGGGGTTTCCTAGTTATCAGAGTACATATTATTCTATTTTTCTATCTTTGCTCATTGTTAGAAAATTATATTTCGTTAAAAGAACATCATTTTGAAAATCAGTGAACATAATTGTAATTAAGAAAAAATAGTCAAAATAATAACTGACATCAAAGTTTTTCAAAAATGTCGGCAGAAAAATAATTATTTTTCATCTCCTCAATTCTATTCAAGTTATATTAATACCATTATTAAAATTTCTCCAATCAGTTTCCGTAACCCTATCATAAATGAAAAACAATTTTTTCATCCCTATTAGAAATAAAAAACATGTACTGCAAATTTGAGAATTAAATATTCTAAATTCAAAAATGACACTCATGCATTGCAGGATACGTGAGTGAAACGAAATTTCAAATTTCACATTCCAGCAACAAATATATAAATTCTTGATTGTCCAATTAAGAATCATAAAAATAAATTATTGATTGTTATATTCATGTGTCTGGAGTAGTTAAACTTAGAAATTGTCACAGACGGCAATTACCTCTTTATTCATCAATCAACTCTTATCGTATCGAGCAAAACATTCGAAGCAGCTGTTGTAAAATTATTACATTCCTGCCGAAGAAAATGCAGCTTTCAAAGGTTGCAGTTCTACAGCAGTTTTCTTGAATATAAAAATGAGTTTTTGCAGCAATTTTACGAGCGAAATAGCATACAATTTCGGTTTCTTATCATTGTAAGTGAAATCCGAAAAAAAAATTATCAAATTCTGCCACTCATTGTCATCCTCAACTATTTATGAGCGATAATAATTATGTCACATTTCCATTATTGAAAATGTTTATTCATCATAACACACCTAAAAACCATCATATAATCATGAATTGTATCTTCTTATTAATATAGTACATTTTTCAGATAGCTTGCTTACATTTTCGATACTTCAGAAATCGTCAACAAAAATGACAATTTTTTGAGTATTAAAAATGGAAATTAAACATTATATAATTGTTATGTATTATAAAAAAGAATTGAAAGTGATGTTATGATAGTTCTCAATCATTTAACTATGAATAAACAACTCAACTATATAATCATGTAGACTATGAAATACATAAAACGACAGTTTGAGCTGTATTTAAAGTTATTTTAGAATCAAATATGACCAGAAATTATATTGAATGATAAAAATTAGTAATTGATTGCGCCGAAATGCCGCAGAAACAGTTTTTCATACTCAAGAAAAATGCAACTCAACGACAACCTTCGAAGGTTGTCGTTGAGTTGCATTCGTTCTGTCAGGGATTTTTCACATGCCACGATAGTTGAAGCAAAAATTGTTCTAAAATAACGTGAATGTAGCCTTATGGTCAATTCCTGGAATCCTCGAATCGATTTCCATAGCCGTTGACAATGTTGACAAACATTAAAAGGACTAGATTACACAATACACGTGGTCGCGGATACTGATACGCACTTGCGCGAGTCTTAGGGCGGTATTGATAGTCGAAACTGGAAGTAAGATGATTATTCTTGTGAGTAGCTCAAAATTAAAATAAACATTCGTTTTTTTCCTCAAAAACTTATCTTTTATCCACCGTTAAGCTCGATATTCATGGGATGTGTCTGATCAGTTATCATAATAAGATTTAGCCCGACCGCAGCTCGCAAAATCAATTATGACGCTACCCTTCTTCATAAATTTCCCTTTATTATCTATCAATAAACTGAATATTGAAAGGATGTGTCCAAGCAGTTGTCAAAACTAGATTTTATCCGACCGCAACTAGAAAAATCGATAATTCTGTGTTTTTCTTTCTCGCTTTCAACTGCTTTGTAGACCGATGGATTCGATATTCGAGAATTTTATTTAAAAGGCTATAAAAGTTGGAGAAATATTCGTGCAAGTAGTTCGAAAAATCGATAATCAGACTTTTTTTCAACGACCACTTTACTATCCACCGATTCAGTCAATATTGAGGTGTGTCCGAGTAGTTGTCAAAACAAGATTCTACCCGACCGCAGTTCAAAATAACAATGTATACCTTTTTTTATCGGCGACTCGAAATTTTCATGACATGCTTAAATAGCTGTTCAAATGAGATTTCACCTGACCGCAGTTCGTAATGTCGATAATTACAACATTTTTCCTCTTGCTCTCCACCTACTTATAGACCGATCGACTCGACATCCAGAAAGTATGTCCGAGAGGATATAAAAGTAGAATTATCATTTTTGAAAGCAGCTTGAAAAATCTATTATCAGGCTTCTTTTATTTGAATCACTTTCTCATCATCCACCGATGGATTCGATTGTTGTTGGATGCGTCCGAGTAGTTGTCAAAAAAACGAGATTCGACCCGACCGCAGCTCGGAAAATTAATAATTCCGCTTTTTTTCTTCTTAATCACTCCTTTCTTATCCACCGATTAACTTGATATTCAGGTGGTGTGTCCGAGTAGTTGTCGAAACAAGATTTTCAACTACTGCAGCTCGAGATATCGTTAATAATGCTTTTTTTTCTTGCTACTCACTTTATTATCGACAGATCGACTTGATATCCGAGGTTATTCTTGTATATTATCGTATGTTGAATGTCATCGTATTCATTTGCCGTGCAGGAGGTTAAACTCATGTATACAACGGACGGAAACCGTATGCTTGACCGTCACTACGCCTTTTTTTGCCAATCAAGAGTTGACCTGTTGTGAAGCGATGTCGAGAGAGCTAAAATACAAAGAGGTGAACAATCTTTGTTGCTAAGGGAGGGATGGACAGTTCACAAGGAAGATATCAAGACATTTTGAACATCCCATAACCTTTCTTCGTCTGTATACATACATTTTAGCTGTAGAGACGTTAGAACTCATGTCTGCAGCATACAAAATGCGCATAACGGACCGTTTATTCCCTTTTTCTTCACCAAAAATGGTCAATCTTTATGAGAATAGTAGAAGCGAGGCCAAAAACCATATATGAGAAGTTGACTTAACGTCTACGAGCACAAAAATCTGCATAAATGAACAAGAATCACTTTCTCACAGCTACAAAAAAGTTGATTATAACGAAAAGCGTTGAAGCGTTGTCAAAAACATCATATGGAAAGTTGACCTGGCGGCTGCGAGCACAAAAATCTGCTTGACTAACGCAAGGCAGACATCTACAGCTACAGAAAAGTTGACCTTTGTAGAACGAGTGGACGCGAGGCCAAAAACTTCATATGGTATTTCGTACCGACGTCTGCATGCACGTAAATCTGTATAAACGATTGTGAATCACTTTTCTACCGCTAAAACAAAGTTGACCTTCACGGAAAGAGTAGAAGCGATGCCGAAAACGAAAGATAGGTCAAGCCTAACGTAGACTACGCAGAGACTCAAGAAAAGTGTGGTACGCTGAAGTTCTAAACGTGAAGCGCGAGCACCTAGGTAAACATGAGGGAGTTGACCGAATAACGAAAAGGGTGAGCCAAAACTAGAAAGAGGGGGTCAACTCCAACATAGGCTTACCCTAGGCTGAGCAAAGGCTAAGGAAATATGCTAACCGTAGGCTGAGCAGAGGCGTAAGGGAGGCGAGAAAGAGTGAGTAGGGTCAACTCGAAAATAGCCTTAACATAGGCTAGGCAGAGGCTAAAGGAAGGCTGGCTGTGAAAAGAGTCTAAGCAGAGGCTGGGGAAAGGCTCGAAAAAGTGGGTCGACCCTAAAATAGGCTTATCTTCTGTCAGGTAGAGGTCAAGGAAGATATACAGTGTGCAGGCCGTAACTCTGTGGAATAGGCTCTACATAAGCTAAGCATAGTCAAAGAGTAGGCTAAAGGAATTAGGTCAACATGGAAATAGTCTAACCGTAAGCTTGGCAGCGGGCAGTGACTCACTTAAAGGCAGAGGCAGGGGCAGAGGCAGAGGCAGAGGCAGAGGCAGAGGCAGAGACAAAGTCAGAGACATAAACCTGAATGGAGACTGCGAGAAAGACGAAAACAGAGACAAAAACAGAGACACAGACAGAGTGAAAGACGAAGTAAGAAACAGACACAGACACAGATACAGAGACAAAGACTGAGACAAAGGCAGAGAAAGAGACAGACACACAAACAGAAACAGAGACAGAGACAGTGAAAAATGACAGTTACAGCGAAAAGACATAGACAGAAACAAAAACAGGGACAAAGACAAAGACAGAAATAGAGACTGAGACGAAGACAGAGGTGGAGACAAAGAAAAAGCGAGACACAGACACAGAGACAAAGACAAAGAGGATGACAGAGACAGAAAAACAAACAAAGACGAAGACAGAGGCAGAGATAAAAATAGAGACATAGACAGAGACGGAGACAGAGACATGGACAGAGACATAGACAAAGACAGAGACAGAGACAGAGACGTGGACAGGAACAGAGACAGAGATATAGACAGAAACAGGAACAGAGACAGGAACATAGACGGAGACAGAGGCAGTGTCAGATTCAGAGACACAGATGGAGACAAAGACGAACGCAGAGGCAGAGACAAATACGGACATGAATGCAAATACCGAACTCTATAAAGTGTTCGTATGCACGAAAAATCATTAGTACGACAATCATTCCATGAATTCTAGGATAATTAGGCGATTCCCCATTCACAAAGTATTTTTACGATCGCATATCTATTTTATATTCTATCGAAATCATCCTACTTTTCCGGATATCAAGAAAATCTTTTCTGGAACCCTATGACTCTTAATTCACGGAATTTACTCACTTTGCCAATGGTGAACTCTTCACGTGATTCTCATTTCTTGTAGCAATTTAGTTCGCGTAGTTGACGTAAGCAAAGAGTCGTCTGCGAATTCCGGATTCGATGGTCGGTGCTGCGTCGTTGGGCCCCGGGCGGTTGTCTGGAATAATCTAAAGAGTGATTTTCAGCCCAATTGTAAATCCTCTAAACATGCGGTAAAACCAGGTGCCGAAGATGTCCTTTATTATGAAGAGAACGACGGCATGCCTCGCTACCTCGAGAATATTATTTTGTCCAAAAAATCTTTCTATCGTGCGTTTAAGGAGATACATTAAAAAAATTGAATGAAGAATTCTTGACTCAAGAACTCAAGAATTTATGTTCTTTTATGTCTATTCGTTTGTGTGTTATAGAGGTTCATCACTCAACATCACATACGCTTGAAACGTTCTTTATTAATTCAATAACGGTTTCCGTGGAGAAAGAACGATATTTGCTGTTCAATGTCATGAAATTTCGTGCACGTAGTTTTGTCTGGAGGGTCGTCCCCGGAAAAGGCCTCCCAGATCATTTCTACTTCGTCTACGGAATGTTCTAGTACGAGCTCCCTTCCCTGACGCACATAGACGAGGGCGTACTGCTGAATAAGTGAGTGAAAAAGTGCCTCCATGCGTTATGTCTGAAAGAAAAATCAGAAAAGCGTTGCAGTTACCATGAATAAATTAGAAAAAATCAGTCCATCGATTGTCTCACTATATAACCGGGCCGAAGTATTGTTGCTGCACGATAAAGGGCATTAAGCCTTCGACGATTATTTTGAATCGAAGTGTTGCTTCCTTCATGGTGGCGTGGCTGAATTCTTTCCAACGCTCGAGTTTTGGAGATATGGCATGTTTTGGCGCAGCCGCTTTTAGTAAGGCAGATCAGCAGCATTGTGCATACCACTAGCCAGGTACATAGGGGTGAAAGGCATTTTCTCAAGCCCAAAAGTGTCGTGCACGTCCACGTTGTAGGCTCTAGCGGATACAATGCCCCCCAAGTCCCTGGCTGATGTCTTGCTTTATATGAAAGAGCAACTCCCGATGTCGTGTGAGACGAAGTGTGAGAGGTGACCGGTGAAAAATGTTGATACACTCGATTTTTTCAAGAGCACAACTTTCCCCGCCACCCGAAACTCTTATCTTAAGTGGAGCTTCACCAGGAAGTATTGGCGGTTGAAGTGAACCCTAGTTTCGAGATATGTGAAGGTCGCCCCTACCAAAGCTTCCATCACGTGTTCGGCAATACAAAAATATATATTCTCACGATCGTCAGACGGGTTCCGATAGCCTTTCTCGCGTGATGGTGTACGCGGTCAGGGAAATTTTACCAGTCGCTGAAATAATATCCACTAACGTTACTTTGAACTGGAATTACAACACGGACTTGTAATACTTGAAAAAGCTCTGTGAACCTGTGCGCTCGCACTGTAGGCTGACTAAAGTCAGCTCTTACGATTTCCGAATTTGTGAGCTTGACTGGAGCGGTGTTTTAATACACTGGAAAAGCTGAAAGTTATTTCTTGGACATTGTTTTTCGCGTGTCCGTGCCTGACGCTGCATCGACTACGTAAGACCAGCTGTCCGAATTTTTCAGCAGGTCATTGACCGCTGGCAGAACAATGCAATCAAGAAACCAACCGCTAGAGATCTGCTAGTTCCGATCAGTATTTCGTATCCTATCAGCACAAGAAGTTTTTGCTGGTCAAAACCAACTCGACTGAATCCGTGAAATCGATCGTAATTGATGTTTTTCTGTACTTCTATCGACCGCATCATTTTCGTGTTATTAATCATGGAAGCCATGGTTCGTTTGAAATATATCTTTATCAATATAATAGGCGGAAAGCTGTGTAGCCGGTGACACGACAGCAATGCTGTCAATGTCCATGCACCGACTTATGTCCACCTTGGAAGGTGAGTACGTCTTCGTTTTGGCCTTTTTTCCCCCCCCCCCGTCCCCCCCGCTGTTACGACGTCTCGCCCCCCCCCCCCCCCCCCGGGAGGTCACGTCATACACTAATTTTCCCACATTTTTCGGTTTTTTACACATTTAGCCCAATTTTTATGAAAGAAGGATATTCAACGTTCTATTTATTGTAACTTGTGACATACCACGTAATAATACATACTAATTGCGAACTACAGGAAGAGTTTTGATACTTCAAAGCATTAAGATCTGGATAAGACAATTTTTTTTTCGTGAATTGCCGTCCATGGTTATTAACACAATTTCTTAACGCATTTAATTAAAGGAAATCCCTGAACGTTGTCAGCATTGTCGAAGTCAGGAATACAATCGGAATCGACTAATTTTTTTTTCTAACCATAATGCGTCCTCAGCCTCCGATAGTCGGAGTCCGATTCGTCATTCATAATGCACAATCAAAATTTGGATCACGTAATGGCAATTTTTTCGAAAAACCCTATGAAATATTGTATAAAATATTTTAAGAAAGATTTTTTCGTGACGACACACACGACCGACCCCACCCCTCCCCCATGTCACATTCTGTCACAAATCTCCGACCCCCCCCCTGAACGTGTGACGTATTTTATAGACGACCCCTTAGATTGTAGCAATCGAACAAGATGTATGAGTCCGACAATTTTACATTAAATCAGTATTTTTTTTTCATTGTAATAGGATAGAAATTTGCAGAAAAAGTCGATTCAGAATATTCCCGCAAATATTAAAACTGAATTTTCCTCATTGCGCAGAGCGTAATAGTATGGTCGCGCGCAACCAGAAGCATTACATGAAGGATGGAGATGAATGTGTTTATGAAATTTTTTTTCAATAATAAAGCAAATCGACCAATCAATTGTTGCGCTACTGCGGACAGTACGTTTTGTAAGCTTAGGTAAAAGGTAGAAGGTAGAAATTAGTGAGAGTAATTTCTTGTTATCTCACACTTTATAATGTTCAATTGATGACGCGAAACGCATTCGTCGCGATTGACACGTTTTTTTTTTTTAAACCTAAGATGTCACAATTTATTAACCTTGTTATTGTCACAGACGGCAATTACTTTTCTATTTATCAATCAACCTATATCAAATCAAACAACTTATTCGAAGCAGCTGTTGTAAAATTATCACATTCCTGAGTAAGAGAATGCAACTCTTAAAGGTTGCAGTTCTATAGCAGATTTTTTGAATATGAAAATAAGTTTTTGCAGCAATTTCACGCGCGAAATGGCATACGCTATTCGTTTCTTATCGTCTTAAGTAAAATCCCAACCAAAAAATTATTATATTCTCCCACTCATTGTCATCCTTCATTATTTATGCCGATATCAATTATGTCATAATTTCATTATGAAAAACGTAAATTTAGCATGACATATCTAAAAACCATCATATTATAATGAATTGTATCTTTTTATCGAAATGGTACATTATTTACATGGCTTGTAAAAACATGCAAATTTCCGATACTTCAGAAATTGTCAACAAAAATGACATTTTTTTGAGTATCAATAATGGGAATTAAACATTACATAATTGTTCTGTATTAAAAAAAGGAAATTGTAAGTAATGTAATCATGGTTCCCAATAATTCAACTGAAATTAACTACTGAACTATATAATAATGTAAAGACTTTGAAATACCCGAAAAAACAATTTGAGCTGTATTTGAAGGTATTTTGAAATGAAATATTACCTGGAATGATATTATATAATGGAAATAAGTAATTATTCGCACCAAAATGCCGCAGAAAAAATTCTTCATACTAAAGAAATATGCAACTCAACGACAACCTTCGAAGGTTGTCGTTGAGTTGCATGAGCTCTGTCAGGGTTTTTGACATGCCACAATAGTTGAAGCAAAAATTTTTTAAAAATGACGTGAATGTAGCAATATGATTATTTTTCAAAATTTTCGAATCGATTGTTACAGACGTTGAAAACGTTGACAAACATTAGATGGACTAGATTACACAGTACACGTGTTTGCGGATACTGAGTCTCAGGGCGGTATCGATAGTCGGAACTGGAAGTAAAATGATAATTCTTATAAGCAGCTTGAAATTTTTAGAATCACACGTTTTTTTACTCAAAAACCTATTTATTATCCACTTAATTACTTGATATTTATGGGATGTGCCCGAGTAGTTGTCAAACACGGTTTCACCTGACCGCAGCTCGCGGAATCAATTATTGCGCTTTTTTTTCTCTAAACTTTCTCTCTATTACCTACTAATCATATCGATATCAAAAGGATGTGTCCAAGTAGTTGTCAAAACTAGATATCACCCGACTGCAGCTAGAAAAATTGATAATTCTGCGGTTTTATTTCTCGCTCCTTACTTTATTGTAGACCGATCGACTCGATATTCGAGGATTGGGTTCAAGAGGCTAAAAAAGATATATAAATATTCGTGCAAGTAGTTCTAGAGATTGATAAACAGACTCTCTTTCGACGACTCCTTAACACTTTACCAATTCACTCGATATAAAGGGGGTGTGTCCGAGTAGTCCGACCAGTCCCTCCAGAACTGCGAACACTGCCTACCGCGTGACGTTTTTCAACAGAAAATTTGCTTGAAGTAGTAGGGACCGAATGACTCACATTATTCCAACGTGATAATTTGGGGAAACCACGAACTTCCAGGTGAAAGTCGCCAATTTTTCTCCAGTAATGCCCCGCTCCCACCGACCGACCCAGCACACACAGCTCACACGACTGATGCCGCGAACGCGACCAACGCTTATCCCTTCCCGCGTTTTCGGTTTCACCGGTACGAAAACGAGATTGTTCCTTATTGTCTCAGCAAGAAGACCCGTTTTCCCGAAATCGAAGTCACTGCTTCCGCAGAAATTTCCACCTAATACGCGATTTTCGGAGCGGGACGAGGGAATTGACGCGACCGAGCGAAGAGCTATAGGTATACTTCACTGCGGACATGCGAAGCGGAGTGGGACAAGGATGGAAGATGCCCGAATACGGGGTTGGCGACAAAATGTCAGTTTTTTCTCACTTTCGCTTTATCACCTCCGAAAACGCGTTTTCCCGATTAATGGATCATTTTCGTTGGGGGAACTCGCGTAAAATACACGATTATGGGGGGCGCGACGCGGAGGTCGAGAAGGCTGGTGCAACCGTCGACGTTGTACTATGACGTCGCGACTCGCGCTCACTCGAGCGTCGAGTGAAGGCGCGCAAACTTGGCGCGGGAACGACCGAAGATGGCCGAGGTCCGAATTTCGAAGCAAGGGCGTATCTGCAGAATTTTAATAAGGGTGGTGGCGCTATGTTTTTGAATGGAAAATTATCAGACGGTTTTGTAGTTTTCGGAAAATTGATAATGCGAGAGAATGAGAATTACGAGGAAGTATGCATAAATTTATACAGTTCTTTGCAGAGAAACTGTTGTAATCGTTGTTTTTTTTTTTTGAAAACTATAAATTTAATGAAACTGAAGTGATTACGTTTCTACGAAAATTTAAAACAAGCGAGTTGGCTCGGGACACGTGATAGAGGAGTGCCAGGTACTCTGACACCACGTGCAGAGAGGACGATCCTCGTTTGTAGTCCCCACGTCCTTCCCGCCAGGCCTCTCAGCTTACTGAACAGGGATGATGTCTTCTCCTTCAGCGCCGGGATGTGAGACTTGATGCCCATTCCCTTGTCGAAGTGCACTCCGAGGTACCTAACAGAATTCTTAAAGGAAATAGACTTATTCCTTAGTTTGATGACTGGTGCTCTGTCCCTCTTAGCCTTCCGTTGCGGCTTCGGCTTACGGTCCGGTCTGCTTATCTCTGGTCGTGCCCTGCGCTGAAAATCAATCTTAAGAAAAATACCCTCCGATTTGCTGGATGAGATTTCCAGCTTGGCTCCTCGGCTCCATCCTAGTATGGTGTTGGTGGCTTCCTGTCCTCGTGTCACGAGTCCTTCTCGCGCGTTGGCTTCGATGATAACTATGATGTCGTCTGCGTAGGCTACAAACTTAAT
>JAPYZK010002460.1:0-14901 GCA_030522785.1 Platygaster equestris | reverse complement strand
AAAGAGTTGTGCGCGAAATCTTGTATTTTATTATCAGAATACATTGGTGTTCGTTATTATAAACGCATTGTCTCCTTATTTTCTCCCAAGTTGCTATTTTATGTAACGTCGAGAACCCACGTTCGGAACGTTACACATTGCATTTCGAATTTCAAGGGCTTTTCCAACCCTAAAAACTTCCTTTTGCGTAAGCCCTTACAAAAAACGCATGCCGAGTTCAATCTGGTTTGCGAAGTTTATTACCTAAAATATGACAACTTAAAAGAATTTTTTTTTACATATTCCCGAGATCATTATTATCTGACGCAGACTCTATTCATTTCAACTTTTTCGCTTTCGAAAATGAGCTTTTCTGGTATCGTCGATACAACTAGAGACGTGTTTTTTTCACTGAGATCGAAAAGACGGCGATACAAACAGTTGCAATATTCCGAAACATAGAACGGTAATTATTTTGTTGATAAGAGCACGCTAATTTGCTATGACTTCAAAAAGTGGGCTAAATGCTGCAAGGAGATTTGAACATGATTTGGCAGCGATGGAACCAATCGGCCACATCCTTGCAGTCCATTTCTCGTATCAATCTGGTTCTTTCTTCAAGACTCATAAAAACTGGAGATGTTGCATGTGTCCATCGGGTTGTAGTTGACGAATATAGTATCCTCCTGGAAACATTACATAGAACGAATATCTTTTTCACGTTTCAACGCGATGCTAACTTCAACTGGAGAATTCTCTGAAAAGCTCCGTGATTATTAAATGGAAATATGGAAACCTATAAAGAAAAAAGTTGTTTGAGACTTACAAGGGGAACCCCCATAATGTATATCGCGGATTGACCTGAAATTTCACGTACGAAGTCTACAAAGATACCCGCGAAAAGTACTTTTTCACTTGCACTCACGTCGAGTCTGACCGATTTTGAGAGCGCGCGTCCCGACAAGTCGCCGTGGCGTAACGGCAAACGGTACTGGGTGGTAACTCGGTGGTGCGAGGTTCGATCCTCGTCCATGGAAGTTTTTTTTCTATTTAAGAAAATTTATGTTTCATAAATATTTTTATAAATTTAAATGCATTTTTACATTATTTTATTTCGCGCCTTTCATCATTTTTTTGAATGTCGGAGAATGGGAGAATTTTGAACAATTCAAAGCTGGACATGGAATCAGGCGAAGAAAAATCACAAAGTTTGTCGGAAAAAATAATGTTGCCACAAAGACACTCTCACACAAGCTGAAACTTTTCAAAGTCAAACCTCTCCATTAATAGAAAACTACCGAAACAAAGATTTCGTTATTAATACTGATTAGACACAATGTGATTATCAAACCACTTACGATAGGTCTGTGGGATATAAAAGAGCTAAAACTGTGTTTGTCAAGAAGCGAAATTCAAACAGAGTCACTCATTCTTACACGGCACAGTACAGCCTCACTGCGTCGGGCAAGCTACTCCCGAAGGTTTTTTTGTGTATGCAGCAAATCGGAAACAAGTTCGGGCCTAGAGTCGAAAAAACAGTCGAAACACTTACACAAGAATACCGGAATATCGTCATTTTAAATCAGGTAAATTAACAAAGGAATCGTACCAAACTTTCTTGGAAACACCCATGCGACCGTACGTCGCACAGTGGTCCAGATTTCGGAAAAGCTGGCCAAAAGTAAAAAAAAAAGTTACTGAAAATATTGTTTTTTCAGTTAAAATAGTTTTCGTGGTACCCCTGGGATTGTTCAAGATCATCAGTGGGGGCAGATGTTTTGCACAGCCAGTTCTATCTATCTCTTCTAATCACTCAGTCGGATTCACTTTCGAAAAGTGAGTGTTTTCGAAATAATCTTTCGAATATCCAAAATGTTCGTTACGCGTATGGTTCAAATATATGTGAAAATTAGCCGCAAAATTCTGCCAATGCAGCTTTGCGATACCATTTTTTGTGAAAAAACGTACACATGCGCCGCGGCGCGACGCGGTGATCGAAAATGCATTTTATCGAGTTATATAAGTATATACAAATGCATTTCTCAATTTTGTTTCCTATTCTTCCAGACCCTGCGGATTTTTCCTCAATTTCATTGACTGAAACAGAAATCTTTCTTTGGTGCAATCAGAAAAAACTTTTCTGACGATTGTCAGACTCTTTACAAGCTTATTGAAAGTGAGCTCAAGAAGAAGTATGAAAGTTTGTATACATTGTCCGAAAAAGACAAAGTGGCGATTAAGACACTGATATCCACGATCAGAAAAAATTAACAAACCGCGATAAGGACTTATGATGTATTCGTCAAATACAACGATGAATAGCTGGGCACCTCATTCTGCTTCGGTGGAGATAACGAATGCGATACTAATAATGATGGACTAATGGACGCGTCTACATCTCCGAAAGATGTCAAGCCAACGGGACGTCCCTTATCATCTTTTCGGGATTCGAGAGACCGAACATAGCGGAGGACAAAAAAAAAAAAAAAACTTGTAGTCATTTTCACCCGCTGCACCTAGCTTTTAGCATATCAGCAGTTTTTCATCTGGATTGCGCTGTGCGCTTTATCTTTCTCAAGCTTTTTTGTTTAAGTACTTTTATACTTTTTATGTAAGTCCGACTTATGATTGTTATAGTTTCTTTTCAAACGTCCGGCGATGTGATAATCGTGTGTCTTGAAACGTCCGGAGACGTTGTTGTTTCTGTTTTAAAAGCCTCTGGCGATATATGTAATCATCATCCGTCTGGTCGCTCTCGGTGCTGCGCAAGCGTAGAGTAGTAGCAGAGGAGCAGGTTAGGGGAAATAATTACACTGGCATGGTCAACGAACTCAATGGAATGTGAAGGGTTTGTACAGAGTCGACGCTTGGAGAAATGAAAGTTGTTTATATTATATACTTAAGAGTATAAAAGAGACGACGCTTACAAGGAACGCTCAGTATAGTAATGAACGTGAACGAACTTATTGAAGAATTATTAAGTAGTGAATCAGTTGCTACGTGTGACGACGAAGAAAATTATTGTGCTACATACAGTGAATCACAAAGTATACTTGATAATTTTCAAAATGAATATCAACAACAACAAGAAACCAACACTATTGATGTGCATCAAATTAACAGTAATTCGAGAGGGCATATCCAAATCCATACCGAAATGGAATGCGACATTCGAAATGATGCTGGATCAAGCCGAAGAAGCGTTGAATCCTCCGCCGGACAATCAATTGGGTATGGAACCGTCAATAACAATACAAACAATATGCAAAGAATGGAAGGACGACTATTGCGAAATTGTAAAGTTGAGCAATTGCGAAAAATCCTCGTGGATGGACTTCGTAAAACTAATTTACGGCAAAGAATTGTACACTCTATTCACCGACGTGCACAACCTTACAACCGAAGTGATGGAGCAATTTATACGATGCTTCGACGAGCTTACCGAGGAGCCATATTTATTGTCTCTATACATGGAAACCATTACCACATCATCCATGACTGTGACTGAAGTTCGGGAACATGCCGTTGCCGGAGGCTCAGGGACATCAGAGATACCTATAAAACACAACGAGGTGGAGGACGAGTCCGAGGATTCCTTAAGAGAAGCAATACTTTCGCGTCAACCTGGACGAAAGAGCATTGGTTCAATCTCTTCTTGTATCTCGACTCGAACGAACGAAGGGCTATTCATGTCGAAATATCCGGTAAAGTTTGGTACTCACGTCGTGGAGATAAATGTAGGAACTATATCTCGTCTGCAAAAAGTGGACTCGAACGAGGCTTGGAAGCATTACGACTTTCGAATGAAATTCGTAACACCAATGCTGGCCCATCCAATTCATTCCCTGGGTATGAAAGTGGTGAAGATGATCAATCTAGCACTGAAGGATCAGAAACCGGAGAAGACGATGACCTTCCAAGCATCAAAACCAACCGCTCGCAAACGCTCGAGGAGAGAAATCAGCAGCGAGGAGGAGGACAACATTCCGGAACCAGTAGCGGCGGTGGCGGCGATAATCAGCAGCGACGACGAACCGGTTCAAATCAAAAGAAAGAAAAAAAGCAAGACCTCCTTCACTGGCTTCAAGGAGTAATATTTTCGCCACCGAAACAAGTTTTCAATTCGCGTGCTTGGTTAAGAAGTGAATTCAGATATCATGATCGTAAGAAGAATTATTTTTAAATTATTTTTAAAGAATTGGAATTATTTTACAATGATAAATCTTTAAAGGAATTATGGAATCATTTTTTGTTATGTTATCCAGGCAATTTATATTTTGCAACCGAAGATATTGATGCATATTATTATGATATACAACATAGTGTTTAAAATTTGGAAGCTTTTTTATATTTTCAATTTGAGACAAAACGAAAAATTTATAATTTTCTTTATCATTTGGTATTAATTTTGGAAAAAACATTACCTAAAACAAATACATTATGCATTTTCATGCTCCAAATGCTGGTAAAAGTTTTTTTTTTGATGCCGTTATACATGCATGTGTCAATTTTGGTATAATTAATAATTGGACACGTTATTCACAATTTTCCATTAATGGATTGCATCAATAAAAGAATGTTATATTGGGATGAACCTAATTTTGAAGATGGTGCAGAAGAAACATTGAAAATGTTATTTGCTGGAGCACAATGTCCTGCTCGTATTAAATATGAAGGAGATTCCATTGTAACACATACTCCAATTATTGTGACAATGAACAAAGATGTATTTCCGAAAAATGAAGCATTCCGAACTCGTACAATATATTACCATTGGAAACCGTGTCCACTATTGCGCATATGTAAAAAAAAACCACGCCCAATTTCATTTTTTTATTTATTAGCACGTTGGAAATTGATTACATACAATGACATTGAATATGAATTTTCCACAAAAAAAAAAGGAAATTTTAGGCTAAAAAGTTACATTGTATAATCAACAAATAACATCTTCCGCCGACGATACTGATAATTAATTTTAAGAACATTTTATGTATTTTTCATTACGATGATTAAAACAATCATCATTTCCATTTGGTTTACTTATACTTTCTAATAAAAAGCTTGGATTATATTTATTGTATTGTGTTGTTGATTCTATTGGAAATAGTTGTTGTTGTTGTTGTGGAGATGTAGTTGTTTGAGAATGAAGTGCATCATAATACCATTGTTGTAATTTTGGATTATCTTTAAAACAATATTCCAACCATTTAATTGCGGAACATAAATCGTTGACTGTTCTTGGATATGCCAACATTTCTATGTTCGGATTGTATGCTGGATTGCTCTTCAATTCGTCGATTCGTAATTGCTTCATTGCTGCTATTTCTTCCACTGCCATTGTTACGGTAGGTTTTTTTACAAGTGCTGATGGTGGTCTCATTGTTATTGTCGTTGATGTTGTCAATTTTAGACGTGGTCGCATCGTCACCGGATTCGATATCACACATTGCGTCAGACAAATCAATATGATGTATTTTCCTTGAAGCTCCAGGCAAATGCTTTATCAACTTAGAATGTTCTTATGTTTCTTAGACAGACGTTCTAATTAAATGAGAATTTTCCGTTATTTTCTATTTACTTATGTTTCTTTCGTTATTATAAGCTTTTCTCTGAGACTTTTCTGCAAGGTCTATCCCCAGTCTCGATCGAGCTCAGCCACTGCCGCGATCCAGACTTGGAAAAACCAGAGCTATGTCCTTGATATCGAGATAGGACATGGATGCTTAGCTACACCGTCACGGCCCGTAGGCATAACCGTGCTTCGATCCAGTGCACCCAGCGGGGACCACGGGAAGGTGATCCATGGCAATTCCGCCCTAATTGCCCAGCTTTGTGGAGTTCAGTAGAAGGACCAAAGAGTGGTCGAGAAGGGTTATGGGGATATAGTAGAAGAGTGGGAGACCAAAGAGTGGTCAAGAGCGGTTTTCCGCTTTTTTGCCATCTTGTGGCTTTTCAATGAGCACTCCACCACTCCCGATACTACAGGTACCGGGCCTCATTTCATTCTGTTGCATACACTATTGTGTTGCTACTGATCTCTAGCGTCTGTTTTTCTCTAGCGTATGTTTTCTATTCGTCTCTAATACCGGCTCAATACAATTGCGAAAAACGCTGCTTTTGCGGCGATTTCAAAGAAAGATTTATGAGCTTTGTTCCGGGCACGTATTCGTATCGAGTGATCGACACGTCTGTTGCGAGAAACATGCACGGTGGCCAAGTGCCCCCTACCTTTGCGATAAGCGGCGGTAACCCCTTAAATGGGCAAGAAACGTCTGATCGCTTAGCCGATGAGGCACACTCCCCCCAGGACGCGAAGTATGTCAGATACATCTGGCAGTCCTGACAGGAATCCCTTCCCTCAGCCACCCACTATGCCCCCCCCCCCTTCCCCCACGCAGCCGGACAGTCTGGACGCAGACGCCCGGCAGCCAACCCTTGCCAGTGGTATCCACCGGCACGCAGTGTTCACTCCGGACGCGATCCGCTGAAGTGGGCACCATAGGCACCTGCGTTGCGAAACGCTTGGGGTTAATCGCGCAGGGCCAGCATAGCATGATGCAGGATCAGGACTCCCAAACCGTGACGCCACCCCCGCGGCTGCAACTCAGCCAGGTGAAGGTCGAAGGTCGTGAATACATGAATACATGAATATTCAGAAATAATAATCGAACATTCTAAAAAAATACAAACATAAGAAGAAATTCACATTTTTCGCATGATTTACAATTTTTAGAATATCCGAATTCGAAGTTCTGAAAATTATGAAATGCGGTGCATTGATATTTTAAAATTAATTCCGAAAATTCTTCAAAAATTTAAAAATAGAAGGATTTTATTTTTTTCTGCTTAATTTGGAATTTTTGGAATTTCTGAATCAGAAATTCCGGAAATTTATGAATATAATAATACAGGAATATTTAAAACTAAATTTTAAACATTCTAAAAAAATTCGAAAATCAAAGAGCTCGATTTCATTTTGCATAATTTACAATTATTTTTGTAATTTCTGAATTCGAAATCCTAAAAATTCTGAAATGCAATGCACTGATATTCCAAGTAACTTTTCAAAATTCTTCGAAAATTCAAATATAGAAGTATCAAAACATCACACTCATATATTTGAGAGAGATACTAAATACGAGCGAGACGGAACTCGCCATGTTAAATGGTAAAAAAGCGTGTTTTACTGTCACTCACTATTGTGAGTCACAAATCACAGTTCACATCACTGCTGGCAATAGTGCAACAGATGACGGCAATATGTACTCCGCTCGGCCCACTGCTTTCTGAAGGAAGAATAATCATAATGATACTCATGGGGACCTCAAAATTCATGGAGGCGGAGAAAAAAAAATGTAGTCGCGAACGGGCCGAACGAGCGAGGTGTATAAGTGGAAGAGAAAGGGGCGCGTTAGGCGGCGCGCGTGGGAGGGACGAAGACGGCGATTATTATTCCCGTATATACTCTCGGCCGGATTTCGTCTTCGAGCGCGCTCTTACATAATTTTTATTTTTATTTTTTTTTAAGCGACGGACGAAATCCTTCCGGATTTCGTAATGCTTTTACGACAACTTTCATCCCAAAGTCTGCTTAAAAACAATTCCCCCTAACCCTGATTGATTGACAGTGTGGCTCTTACAAATTTATAGATTCAATAGTAAACATGTAATTTCAATAGACAATGTGAGCAGAAGAATGAAAGCAGATTAAATGATACATTTCCGTAAGTACTCGTTTTGTAATACGAAAAAAATGTTATAGTGCACTAATCATGATAATAAAAAAACGCATCTCGACATATATTGCGTATTTCACTTATGAAAAAACTTAGTGGACACTGGAATAAGGATAAAAGGCTATGAATAAACCGATGCGGATTTGACAAAAAAAATTGCTCTCATTCTCCGACATTAAAAAAAATGATAAAAGGCGCAAAATAAAATCATGTAAAAATGCATTAAAACCTATAAAAATATTTATGAAACATAAATTTTTTGAAATATAAAGAAAAAATCCCGTGGACGAGGATCGAAAACCTCGCACCACCGAGTTACCACCCAGTACCGTTTGCCGTTACGCCACGGCGACTTGTCGGAACGCGCGCTCTCAAAATCGGTCAGACTCGACGTGAGTGCGAAACGGGATTTTCAAAATTCGATTTCTCTGAAACGGAGGCCCATTCAAAAAAAGTGAAAAAGTACTTCTCGCGGGTATCTTTGTAGACTTCGTTCGTGAAATTTCAGGTCAATCCGCCATATACATTACGGGGGTTCCCCTTGTGAGATCTGAAATTACTGTTAATAATCAAAGTTATCTTTCAAAATATATACAAATTACAATTAATAATTTAAATCAATAAAAGTCGACGCTAAAAACACACGCAGAGAGAGGCTGAATGTTGTAGACACGGCACGGTGGGCACGGTTCATCATGCACACGCATTGTTCGAAATATTTATTCATTCCGTGAATTTCGATCGAAATTGATGAGTTGAGTGAAAAGTCATTCAACGTTTAAGCGCAAGTGCAGTAGTGGAGTACATCCAAACTACATGCGCATAAACCGTGTTAGTGCATGAGTATAACATGGCATTATCCTTCACATGACAAACCTCACGCAAAAAATTTGTAAATGCACCGTCGTCACATAAAATAGTATATGTGCCAATGCGAACAATTGGAGTCTTTACGCGACTCGCTTACAATGATCGCAGGACTTATCTCGCCTCGGCTTCGCCTCGGCTTCGATCGTCCTGCGAGCATTGCCGTTCGTCGCGTAAAGACCCTCACTATGCGCCTTGGCACATAATATACTATGAAAACACACACCCTGAAATATTTTCCTGGATCCGCCACTGAAAATATTTATCGGATGAGTTATATGTAGTATTCTACACGAAATTTGAACAAGATTGTAGAAAATGCTTTTCATATCTCACACGCATTGTATGTATACGTGTATAAATATAATTGATAAATCACACTGCACATAATTATTATTATATGCGCGCGAGGCTGATAATATTAAGCTGGAGCAAAGGCGCTTTCTCAGTTTTGCCCGTTATTACTGTAAATCGCGAGTTCTTGCATGTGCCTGCAACTCGCGTTTAGCGAAATTATGCATTGCATCTGTTGCATTGATCGAGGTTTCGCGTCAAGTCGCGATCCATTCAGTTCATGGAACAATAGGCGGTCAAAAGGTTGATCGCAGTCTGATAATGCATTTTATTCTTTAGCGGATATTATATTTTGTGATTTTCTCTGGCTTATCAACGTGTGACATGGTGACTTGGGGTAATCGTCATTTACAAGCAAAAAAAAAAATAATAATAATAATTCTAGTATCAAAGAAATTCCCAACATTTTTTCAATACTCCAATCATGCCATCCCGTAATTCATTCTCATTCGCGACTCACAAGTCTCTGCTCGAAATCTACAACCATGCAATAAACTTTCTTATCCACTCAATTATGGAATTCGAAGAATTCGGATATCTAAATTCCGAAATTCCCAAAATCTCTTGATTTTCCAAAATTTGGAATATCAAAATTAGATTTATTGAGTGTATAAATATTTTCTGAACGTATGAAATTACAGAAACTAATTACTAGAATCCGGAATTTCAAATTCAGGAATTTCTCTCATTTAACATTTTCCATTTATATGAAACTGTCGATGAGATTAGTACATTCTCAAAACTCTTGAGATTGAACATTCGAAATTCTAATATTCAAAAGCTTCAATTCGAATGTTCCATCGATCGCAGCTCAGCCGGTGCATTGGAGGCACATAGGAGAAAGGGAACTTCAACAAAAGTTCTGCTTCAAAATAATGCTCAAATAAATTTTTTGAAAGTTTCATTTGAAAGAGCAAGTGAAAAATGATCATTTCATGTACGAATCTAAAACTCGATTTTTTCAGAGTAAGCCCCCTTTCTTCGGCGCACGTCACACATGACTTCAATATTTCAGGTTAGGATACCTGCTGTAGTACAGTCGTGAAAATAAGACCGACGTAAAAATAAGCTGCCTTATTTTCACGTATTTTAGGTGCATCAAGCCAGTGCCAATTATCAAGTACAATCCTAGTGTGTTCAGATTAGTAAACTTCTCATTACCAAAGTTACCATCTAGTGACCGGACATTTTTGGCCTGATCACATAATTTTGGGAACAAAAAAAAATCATGCGCGAGTAAAAAAACTGACTCAATTATGCAGCAAGTTCATTTGGGGTAGCGGATACCTATCCGATAAGTATCCGATACTAGGGACCCTGAAATTTCCTAGGGCGGGAAATTTGAAATTATAAATGCAGTATATCTGTATGTATGTGATTTTAAATTTCCCGCCCTAGGGAATTCCGCCACCTTATAAGGTGGCGGAATCACAACTCCTTCGCGCGTGAAATGAAAAATCCGCGATAGTTGACTCAACTACCTGATTCGCTTGCTTGTAACCTCTCGTTCCGAAAATTTAATTCGTGTGGAAGTTATTTTGAACATGGTTATTTTTGATACTACTTCAGGGAGAGATTCCTTTAAAATTATTGCGTTTTTCATGTACGTACGTAATTAATGCGAATGAAGTCACAAGTAATTTTTTATGAAAAGATATCGGTTATATCTAATGAGCGGGCATGTTGAAGTCACGATCGGTTGCACACATATGGTATCACAACAATATCACGTATTTAAGCCAACTATCGCAGTCAGTTCGACGTATCCAACCCCCTCTAGTGGCTGAACCAACTGAATTTCAGTTGACAGCACCATCATTTTTTTCAGTGCAGTCACGACAATAGAAAATGTCCAATTTCCATCGATTTTGATGGTTAAACAGTCTGAAGAGTTTCAAAAAAATTATAAATCGCAACAATATCGATTTCCCTTGTCAATATAATGCGCGGAATAAATGTGGTTACGTAATTTATGGCGAAACGTGTGTTTTCATGGAAATTTTTAGGTTATGTTACATGTTTATGTGTTTGAAAAAAATACATAGTTACACTTTTTCCGCGTTATAGCCAAGGAATTTGATATTGTCGCCATTTTAGATTTTTAACGAACATGCCCGACCATATCACCCATTAAAATCTATGAAAATATGACATTTCCTGTCGTCATGATTGCATTTCTGTTTTCGACCATAAAAGTGATATTTCAGATGTTTATAGTGCCAGATAAGGCGCATAATGGTGGTTTCAGAATTTTTAAATTATCTTTGAATATTCTCTTCCATTCCACTATACTCATGCCGAAAAATAGAAGTATGACTTTTGGCGACTTTATTACGACTTAATTTATACCTAAAGTCATACTAAGATCGGTAGGGTGGCTGCGGCCCTACCCTTGAGCTTTAATAATTTCATTATTATAGCTCCAATAACATGAAACAAGAACCACGACCATTAAAATGCAATAAAAAATCACTGCCGCAATATCGAATAATATTATCGGAACAATAGAAAGTAATTACTTCATTCCTCCAACGCAGTAACAATTATTTATAACTAACACCACAGTTTCCCTTCATTTCCCGTGATGCAATAATTAGCCTGGCGTGGGCTTTTTTGGGTTAATCATATGTGGTCCCGATTTTCTTGCACTTTCTTCGTTGCAGCGGTTTTCTCGAGATGAAGGATAAAGATAGCATATTGCAGTATCATATTATTATTATGATACCGCGCGCGAAAGAAATATCATCACGTTGCGAAAACGCGCTTTCCTGCAGGAAGAAACTCGTAGGATATTTCCGTTAGAAAATAAAAGATGCCATTCAGTCGTGAACAATATAATGGATCTCTGTATGCGTATTTTGCTCTGCAAGTTGACAAGATCGCGGCGCCGGCGCAACATACGTTTTGTACCTAGTTGCGCGGAAAACCCTGAAAAAGCCATACACACTTTTGGATTTCTAAAGTGCCGAAACTAACCTGATGTTCTTGCTACGAACATCAATTTTACCTGAGCCTTCTTTTTTACCTGTTGGTTGTTTTCCGCCCAACTCGTATCGCACCCAACATACATAGCCCAGGGAAATTCCTTTCGACATTATAATTTTCGGGATTATGCAAGGAGCGCTAACTTATCGCGGCGAAAGTCGACAATGATTACGGTTTTGGAGGTGTTTTCATGGATTAGCGAATTCCTTTCAATTTTCCTTGGTTTCGAGTGTAAAATATTGCATGCTGCAGGCAAGGAGTACATAATTAATATAATAATAATGTGTAGATTATTGAAACTGCATTTTCACAGCAGAAAAAATTGAGTTGATACTTTTCTCTGTAATAAGACTTGATTAAGTCACACAGTTTCAAGATTTGTGGTGAATTGGTGATGCATAGTGAATCACGTTGACATATAAAAATTCAGAAAATTTTCTAATCGTTTTTTTAAACTTCAAATTGACCGTAGCCAGAAATTCGGTTCGGGGAGGGCCCGGGTAGTTATACATCAGTCGAGAGGGGGGGGGGGGTCATAATATATTAATTTGAGTAACTTTATGAAATTTTCCTGAAATTAAAATTTCGACATTCTCGGATTTCGAAAAGTTGCAGAAATCTAGCGACTCCAAATTTCGAATTTCAAGTTTAGAGTATGAAAGAATTAGGAAATTTCCTATACTTGGGAATTCAAGAATTTTGTAAACGTAAAATTCGAACATTCGAAATTCGGCATCTCAGAAAGGTGACAATCTTGAAATGTTAACGAATTAAAAAATTACCATGAGTTTTCTGCAGAAATCAGAATAATTATATGGATTGGGAATTTGGGATTCAACATTCATATAACTCGGAATTCTCGAAATTCCACATTTTTCATATTCTGAAATATCATACATATGTGAGCTTATGTAAAAAGGGCGTGTGCCCGTAAAAAGGGCGTATGCCCGTGCATTGTTAGAATAAATAAATATATCAAGATCCCGATTCAAAAACTTGGCAACATTAATGTGTCCGTCATCGAAAATTTCTTAAATGATCGGATTTTCTGGAAAAGAAGTGGAACATTCCAATTGAAGCTTTTGAATGTTAGAGGTCCGAATTTCGAATCTCAACAGTTTCGAGAATGTACTAATCTCATAAATTAGACAGTTATAGAAATTTAAAAATTTTGAATTAGAGACATGCCTAAAATTTGAAATTCCGAATTCTAGTAATTAGTTTCTGTAATTTCATATGTTCGGAAAATGTTTGTTCACTCGATAAATCGAAAATTCAATATTCCAAATTTTGAAAAGCTCAAAGATTTTGGAAATTTTGGAATTGGGATATTCGAATTATTTGATTTTTAGGTTTAAGTGAATAAAAAAAAATATTGCAAGTCAAAATTCGGAAATTATAATTTCAAGAACTCAACTATGTGAGTTTCTTGGAATTTCAGGGGAAAGGGTGGGGGTGGCTATGGCTGGCCATAGCCCTGTCAATTTTCAAAATAATATAAGAATTCGTATCCAAAAATCCGAAATTTTGAAAACAAAACTAGACTGAGACTTCAGTTGAAATTATCTAATAGTTGTCCAGAATTTTTGTCCTGAAATGTTTCTGACCCACTGTTTTATTTATTTTTCAGGTCTCACAGAGTTTGCCAGAGTTGCAGCGAATCCTACGCTGAACCACACACTGCTACCGTAAGTCCAAAAATTAGACTTTATTTAAACGAGTTCGTATCGTAGTTCGAGGAACACGTCAAATCACGGCAACTTTTTCCAATTTGACTCGAATAATTGTAAAAATGGCAAAAGTGCTTGTTATGACAGCAGAAAACGCTTGGTACGAGTAAAATGGGTGACATCTTCTTATCAACGATTTTGATAGGAATCAAATTATTGATATTGATAGTATTATGATTAATATTATTAATATTATTGATTATTAATATTATTTTGATTCTATATTCTGCCGATTTTTCGCATAGCTTATTATGTTTTTGAAAATCTTCTTTCTCATCTTATACTGCATTAAAATGGAATCCATTTTTCGTATTCTACACTCCCCCCTTTATCCGTGTTTTTAAAATAGTTCGGCTGCAATGGAGTTGGCAACTATTCATGTTTTTTTGAAATGCCAAGAAAGTGCGAAAAAATTCCGGGATAATTTCTAAAAATGTGTTTTTTTTCCCAATTTGCCATACGATTATTATACGAAAAACCTGAATAAAGAAAAAAGTTTATGATAATTCAATGTTTATTTGACTTGTTACGTATTCGTTCGGCAAACTTCGAGAATGTCATCTGAAGGAAGTTGTAACCTTAAATTCAGTAATGTCAGCTGTTGTCAGACAGTCACAATCGCGCGCGGTAAAAAAATTTGTATAGGTACAAACAAAAAAAATTTGTATAGGTATCAAACAATCCGTAAATGTATACAAACTATTATTTCGAGACATTTGTACAAAATGTTGGTTTAAAAATTGTTTATACCTCATACCTTCGTTCATACGCATTTATAGTATTTAAATTGCGCGCCCTTTCCGAACTGTGCCGATGTCGTCCGCTATTTCTAAACATGGACGTAACTTCCGCTGACAATCGTGTTTTTCTACAGTTTTTCATTAATTTCTTTTCGAAAGTTGCGGTACAATGTTTATTTTATCGGAAAATCGGTATCCTCGTTAAATTTGCTATCCGTATCACAGTTTTTTTCACAATCTGCAATTCTTATTTCTTCACAATCGCAATATTTCAAAAATAATAGCTATTTGTTTATCTAGGAGTAAAAGTATGACATTCAACGGCGGGGCCGATATTTTCGAAATGGGGCGTAGGCAATTGAGCGCCGGAGGCGCGATGTTGCTGGAGCTTCGTTTCGAAAATACATATTTCACAATCCCTTTATTGAATGATCGATTTTCATCGCCTGTAAAGCGAGGCGAAAGTTGCCGAAGGCAGCCGAGTCGACTTTGCATCACCAGTAGTAG
>JAPYZK010002459.1:0-24846 GCA_030522785.1 Platygaster equestris | reverse complement strand
AGAACCGCTATTAAATTAATGAAACTGTTTCCACTATCACCAACAGTATTATTCACTGGCCACTCAGTGGAATTCACTTAAAAACCAGTGGGTTTTCATTTCGCTATTTCAATTAGTGTGCATTTCACTAGAAAATTAGCGAAACGGTTTTCACTATTTACAACAGTGTAACTTTCACTGTTCATTGAGTGGAATCCTATGGAAAATTAGTGGTTTTCAGGTCACTTTTGAAATTAGTGAGCATTCCGCTACGAAATTAGTGAAATGGTTTTCACTATTTTCAACAGCGCGCCTCTCACTGTCCATTCAGTGAAATTCACTAAGAATTCAACTAAATCAACTGAAAAATCAGTGGTTTTCCATTCCACTATTCGAAATAGTGACGATTTCACTATTTTAGATTTAGAGAGCATATTTGCCGAGAATTTGCAATTTATCAATTATTACATTTATCGGTAGTGAAGGTTTCTCTATTTCATAAATCCATTCAATTATCAATGAACTCACGTGAAATGCATTTTTTACGTATTTTAACAATAATGAATGTCATCACATGCCGGTTTTTGATTAATTACGTGTGGTCAACCTTTTCCAGTGTCTTATTTTCTATCCCCGGGCAGTTAATTCCGATTTATCATTCTGGCAACTCTATGGCAACTTTGTGGCAACTCTTAAAGTTGTCACCGGTCCATCAGGGGGACTAATAGCCCCAGAACGGTAGGGTTTTCATTATTTGGTATCCTGTTCGGTTTTGGATGTGCAAAAACTTGCGTTGTCAGGTGATAAAAAATTGAAACCCCTCCCCACCCCACTATTATAGAGATTATCGGTGCATGTAGCGGGATTATTTTTTATATAAACTAGCTCAAAAACGTTTACTCAGTGCACGTGATCACACCTGTGGCTGAATTCGAATCCACCTGTTCAATATGCCAACGGTCAGAATTGCGGCTCAATGGTCTAGGGGTATGATTCTCGCTTTGGGTGCGAGAGGCCCCGGGTTCTAATCCCGGTGGGGCCCAATTTTGTTTTTTTTTTTTTTTACCGTTCCCGTGACTAGTAGCATTTTAGCATTTCTTTTTGAATAAAGTAATATGTATTTAATAAAAATTAACTCCTTACAGCTACATACAATTTTCAGAAAATTTCTGCAACATCTTTTACCCCAAATTTATAGACGTAGTGAACGGTATCGGTCGAGCCTAATTTTATGGAAAAATTTCAAACACTCTTTTTTACTTTCCCTGTTTCGTTGATGTTTTTTTCTTTCATAGTAATAATGGTTATTTAACAATACATTTACACATAATTGTAAGTATAGTACATAGGTGTGTACGATTTTTCACAAGTTCTGCATTTCGTTTTATTTTGCTACACGTTCATATACGCATTGAACAGTTTTATGAAATGCATTGAACATTTTGACAGTTTAAACGCTTTTTCAAATTTTAAATATTACAATGCAATATTTTATTGCATTGAGATTGAGATTGACTATAATATCCAACAATTGTTGAAGAATTTAGTCAACATTGATATTGTTGGAAAGTATTTGAAGTCATTGCAAAGTCTTTGGGAAGTTTAATCAGTCTAATATTTTCTTGGGATTTTATGAGTACTTTAAATGTGAAATAACGATTTGTTTTGAAATTCAGGAAATTCAAAAGTTTCTGGATCCACTTGGTTTTATATTTCAGAATTTAAAATTATTAATTTAACAATTCTTCCTTTTGGAAGTTTGTTTCACGAAGTTTGAAAATGGAGTTTCGAACAATTAAAATTTGAAAATTCTGTATTTTTCGAACTTCAGGAATACAAAAATTCAGAATTGCGATTTTTGAGTTTTGATTTTGAAATCAGAATAATTTATTTAATGAGTACGACGTTTTTAAGACGATTTTATAGACAAAAATGTATTACTATGATGGAATTTAAGGTGCCTGACATTTTCAAGCCCAATAAGTTTCATGACCATTCCATACAATCACTGACCAAAAATCAGTGGTTGTATTGAAATATTTGAAATAAAAAATTGCATACTTTAAAAAAAAAATTCCACTTTCTTCTGAGTTCATAATTACGAAAATTTGAAACCAAGATTTCAGAAGTTTCGATTTTGAAATTACCTAAGATTATTCCACAAGTGCTGGTGCGGAGTTGTATTAAATAATTCAAAATTAATAATTTCGAAATCTTGAAATTTGGAATTCATACAGTCCCCAAACTCCATAATAAAATTACGAAAATTCAAAATCGAAATTCATAAGTTTCGGTTTTGAAGTTATTAAAACTTATTTTTTGAGTGCAAAGATTTCGAGTACATTTTTTACGCTAAAAATTTAAAGCTAAAAATTTCTTACGTTAAAAAGCTAAAAATTTTTTACGTTACTAAAATATGCTTGATAAAATAAGTAATTGTATCGAATTAATCAAAATTAATAATCTCAAAAACTTCAAGTTTAAAAATTCCATAATCCTCGAAGTTTCTGAACTAAGAAAATCGCAACGTAACAAATATCCCCAGAACATCGAGGTTTATCTTCCCACAACTTTTGTTTCGAAAATACCACACTCAAAATAGCAAAGTCAGCCCAGCCTATTGCGCTGACATTTTATCCCCGAGCTTTTCTTTCGCTGAAAACGCCTCAATGGCAAAGCGCCCCCGGCGACTTGCGAAAATGTAACGCCAGCTTAATACGAGCTACATTTGTCGTTCGTTTCGTAACTTCCCTGGATCCGTATCAGCTTTCTTCTATACAAAAGCCCCCGGAGTCTAACATTTTTACCCAGTTTGCGCCAAGGCTCCGATTAGAAATCACGTACACGTCGTTGCGATATGAAATTTTCAATTACTCCACCGTCGAAGCGGGGAAATTGCTTTTCGAAAAAGTTGGCTCGGGGTTGGTACCGCTATTTCAGTGCAGGGTAAACAGTGCAGGTGATGTTAACGTTTTTATTGGAGATTATTTCAACAAAAATGCAAAGATTGAAGATCATTGTACATCAGTACATCCCCCCCCCCCCCCTCCCCCCAGAAATAAAGGTCGGCCGTCGCTTGTTGGTTAATATTCAAAAGACATAATATTTTTCCATTAAAAAGAAGTGATATAAAAAACAGCGTCGCTTTCAGACTTTCTTCAACATTTCAATATTATATGCACCGACATACTACGGAAAAATGAAATAAAAAAATCAATGTGATGACGGGTTAAAAAGCGCTCTCTTCCCGAATGTAAAATAGCATAACCGGATTTCGTCGAGCGCGCTCTTACTTTTTTACATTTTTTCTTCTTTTTTTTAGCGACGGACGAAATCCGTCCGGATTTCGTAATATCTGTGAACTACAATATAACTTGAAACTTCTGTTTTTGCAAATATATATCTTTCTTCCCCTCCCCCTTATTGAAAAGTGTGTACAGTAAAAACCTGAGGGTAATACTGTTTGCGTCAATTCGACACTTTTACGTTCGAAAATCGGTGACTGTGTGGGACCGCTTTTTTCTCGCGCCTATTATTCAGTTTTTCGTCTAACTCGCCTTCAACTCGTGTTTTCTCCTAAAATCTTGGGCCGGTCTCTTCTCCGCAGCGTTGAATAGTATTTTTCTAACTTTCGGTGGGTCCGGGTCGGGATACGAATTCTCTCGCGAGTGTTTTCAGGATTCTAATCTTGCATCTCGAATACGCTTCATTATTGACTATAAGTGCTCTTGCGGAAACCTTGGATTATGCGGATTATGTGTCTTTCTTGCGTGTAATTCTTTGTGTGGATTGCCTTGTTTCTATCGATGCACCCGTGGCGATGCGTTCTGGTTGCCGTGACTCGAGTTCCTGGACGGTTCTCAATCCTTTCGTTTCATGGTGGATAATTCTGACCCGAGTCACGGTGCTCGGGGCAGGGATCGCGGTCTCTGTCCGACATTCATTTGCGTTCTCGGTACCGACTACATTTGGTAATATGCGATGCGTCTTTATCATGGTCATTTCTAAGTATGTGAAGTACATGCGTCTGTGTGACTTGGATTATTGTACTTGGGTGATACATTTCTAGTCTTCATAAGGTCAATTTTGTGAAGTTAAGTTATTCTCATTCCACTTATCTTTTAATAAAGTCTTTTTTCATCTATCGGATTATGCTCACACAATTATCTTCAGTGACCTCCACTGACTTTAATTTTGGGATCATGGCGATGGGTTTTTTTCTCCACAGAATCTAAGTGTTTTTATTTTTAATCCTTCCCTTTGCTAAGTCGGTGTGGACTATTACTTTTCACTCTTCATTATCTCAAACATATACATTCTATTTTTAATGAATTACGTTTTGTTTGCGGAATCATTCCTGCAAAAATGAGCGATGAAACATGCTCGAGTGGGATGAGTTAACCTGATTGAGAATGGCGTGTAACAAGTCGGATTTTGTTCGATCAAAGGTACTTTTCCGGTGAAATGCCTCTCGTTCGATGAGCAATCGGAATTTTCGAGGAGTAGTACTCGCGATTGTGCAGCGTGGGAAAATAAGGACGTAAATAATGATTAAGCACTTCCCGTGATGACGAGGGTGCTGCATTGTCCTCTTGTATAATCGATACGCCATGGCATGCTTTTCTCTTGCGTTCGGATGTACCTGCGTATTTTTCAAGCGCGGAACATCGATCGCATACACCGCTCATTTCGCGAATTTCGAAGAAAATTTTTCCAATATTCGTGGCTATTCGAGGGGAGAACTCGTTGATTGGAACCGCATGAAAATTACACGAAAGGAAAAATCCTATAAATTTCACGTGTGCATTGAATGCTTCAATTGCGTTATACATTATGTATAATGTTTCGTCAGCTTCGTTGGTTGTTTTATTCGTGAAATTTTCCGGTTTCATTTTCGCATTTCAGTCTGTTTTTTCATTCTGTTTTTCCGATGGCTCGTGACCAGTTTTATTAATTAAGTGTGAAAATTGTGCAGTGTTTCATCGAAGAAACATTTCATGTTCAGAAATGTCAACTATTTCAGGTATTTTTCGATAGCGCTCTATTTTCTGCTTCAACCATCCCATGAATCGCTTAAAGAGACACTGACGATACGCGCGTTTCGCACGTGGCTTTTTTTTCTTCGATGGCATTTATAAATAAAATCGAAGCATCGATTTTTCCAGCCGTCCAGTTTTATTATTATAGGTGGTCGTGATTTTTTCGCCGTGAAAATAACGAGGTCGAAGCGATCGTTTGAGGTTGATTCAACGCATTTTTTACTGTATCCTGAGAGTTTTTCCGGGCTTCGGTGTCGATTTTACAGGATGACTTACTGATATTTCGCCGATGTTCGAATTTCATATTTATAATGAATGTTTTTCATATGAAAAAGTGTTGGAACTTGGAAGATTGTTTGTGAAAAAATTGAGTCGCCGAGAAGAGAATTTAAGTATTGGAATGTTTGAATTATTCTTTGGATAATTTGAAGGATATTGGAATATTCATGAATATAGAGTGAATATTATGGATTTTGAAAATTTTTTCCATGGTAAAATTATGACGATGCTCCGGGAAATTCGTGCTTTTTTCCACGGTATAGTAAACCAAGTTCTATGAAAATTCCATAATAATTGAAGGGCGGAAATCCTAATGGTGTTAAGTGTCACTTTTTTCGAAATGCGTTTTTTTTTTGCAGAAAATTACTCTCTAGACGAATGCCGACACAAACGTAGTGAAAAAATCGCGATTGGATATGGAAATTTATTTCCATGAATTGTTGAAGTTGTCCGATTTTCAAGTCCACTACCTGTGGCTGTCCTATTTATTTTAAGTTTACCCGATTCTATCCTCAAAGTGGTACATAAAAAGGGTCTTTGAGATTATAATCGTGTAAAATACAGTACTGCACAAGCGGGGCAAGAGTCGATATTTCAAAACGATTAGATTCCCCGCCTTCGGCTCGGAATTCAACCCTTCGTTTTGCAAAAATCGACTTACCCCGCTTGTACAGTAATGTACTATTAATTAAGTGTTATGGACAACCGCCTGTCTTTTTTTTGAAACGCGCCCAGTTTTTTCGAACGCTCTTGGCACCATGATCCTTTCACGTCAATCTGATTAGGTGCAATCTGACTAAGTGTCAATCTAACCAACTTAAAAAAATCGAAATAAATGTCCTAGTTCCGAAAGGGCGCACGGGAGACAAGAAAAATAACCCCAGAAAGATGTTAATGTACATTCCCGAGGAAAAAAACGATTTTACTTCAAAATTCTTGAAAAACAATAAAAGTAATGTGAAAATATGATCGGAATATCTAACTGTGAAAAAAATGAACAAGCATTCACATTGGAATCCCTGAAATTCTTGCAATCATCGAAATTAAAGAATTATCAAATTTTTGAAATCCTAAAAACTAAGAAAATTTCTTATATTTTCTAGAAATTTCATAAGTATCCAAGTTTCTAAAATATATATTTACGCTTTTTGAAATTTACTCATAATATACCAAGTGGCTAAAATGGACTTGATAGAAATAGGACTACCATATCCTTTGGACTTGACACTCCCTACACTTCAAAAGCGTATAAATTTCCGAAAAAATGATATTCATTCATTAAACTCTATAAAATTACTAATATAGTCACAAAAAACATAAAAACGGAATTTAATGAATTTTTACTAACAAGCGTTGAAATAATAACGTTTTTTCGCTGCCGTGGAAAGTTCTAAAAATGGCACTTAACACTATCAGGATTTCCACCCTAAAATGATTATTATTTTCGAGCGTTTCGGCTCTTTGGAAATTCCAGTGTTATTTTTTTTTCTCATGTATTGATCATAATTTAAATTACTAAATATTATGAATTAAGAAAAAACGAAAAAAAAAAAAAAATTAGAGAATCCTCACGAAATATTGGCTGAAACGTAACGTGTAACGAACGATACAAAATTTATGAGCTTTTTACATTCGGAAACTAACCCTGATGAAAATATTGAATTCACTCACCGATGTCCATCATGTGGAGCTCCCCGAGATGACGAAGGGCGCAGAGGTGCAAAAGACCAAACGCGAGCTGCATGCCTGTGGTGAGGAGCAGGGCAAGAAAACCGGCCGCGCACACGAGCCATCCCCATCCGCCTTCTGGGTAAAAATGCGACTTCATCCCGGTTACGTCTATCCCTGCATTGCAAATTCGCGGCATAGTTTTCACATTATTCACCCTATCCGTCCACTTACAGGGGGTTGGAACTACTGAATCGTTGAATATTTTGTGGCTCTTATCGATCAAGTCAGTAAAGACTCGTTTTTCGACATGATTATTCGAATATTTTGCGAAGGTTACTCATGTCAGGGCGTTATAGAAAGATGCAGTTCTATCAGTGTGTATATTTTTATCGTCCTTTTAATCTAGTTGGTGGCCTAGTCTGTTTTTGGATGATTTTTGGCAATTTTTTTCGTTGCAAGCCAGAAATTTTGTTCGGGGGGGGGGGGGGGCTAAGGGTATTGATACTCGAAATTAATTCTACAAATTCAAAAAGTATAATTTTAATAGAGAATCATTAAAATTTCAAAAATTCTAAGAATTTTCAGAACTTTTTGAAACCTCTGAAATTTCCAAAATTTTTCAAATTTTCAAACTTGTCAAAATTCTCTAGACTTTTGAAATTCTCAGGATATTCCGAACTTTAGAAATTCGCGAAATTGTAGACAATCTTAAAATGTTTGAAATTATCAAGTTTCTCAAAGTTTACGAAATTCGTCAAATTTTCTGATTTTTCATAATTATGGAAGTAATTTTTTAGAAATTTCAAAAATTTTTCGAATTTCTGAAATTTCAAAAATTTTCAAAATTCTAAAAAATTTGAAAATTTCAAAAAGTTTTCAGATTTTCAAAGCCCTCTAAACATTAAAATTCATCGAAATAGTCGAAAATCTTACGATATTTTAAAAATGTCCCAACTAAACAAAAGTTTCTTGAAATTTTAGAAATTCGTGGAATTTTCAAAATTTGAAGAATTAGAAAAACAGCCCCAATTCTCAACATTTTTGAAACTTTTCCAAATCTCTGAAATTTCTAAAATTTTTGGAATCCTTAAAATTGTCAGAAAAACGGAATCTTTCGAAATTCTCTGGAATTATTAAAAATCATGAAACGTTCCGAAATAATCGAGTTTCTCGAAATGTGAATAATTTGTAGAATTTTCGTGATTTCGAGAATTATGGAAATGATTTAAAATTTTCAGAATATTTAAAACTTCCACAAATCTCTATAATTTGCGAAAATTTTGAAATTATTGAAATTTTCGAAATTCCAACAACTTCCAAAATACTCCAAACTTTAAAAATTCTCAATATTGTTAAAAATACCGAAATTTCGAAAATATTTCATATTATCAAGTTTCTCGAAAGGTTTATAATTCGTAAAATTTTCGTGATTTCGAGAATTATGAAAATGTTGTGAATTTTCAGAATTTTTGGAACTTCCAGAAATCTCTATAATTTTCGAAAATTCTGAAATACTTGAAATTTTTGAAATTCCAATAACTTCCAAAATACTTCCAACTACAATAATTCTCAACATTGTTAAAAATACAAAAATGTTAAAATATTCCAAATTATCAAGTTTCTCGAAATGTTAATAATTCGTAAAGTTGCCGTAATTTCAAGAATGATGAAAATATTGTGAATTTTTAGAATTTCTCAAACTCTTTTACAATTTCGAAATTTTTAGAATTGTTAAAACTTTTTTACAGCTTCGAAATTTCACAGATTTTGAGAACTTACAAATTGCTCAATACTTTCAAAAAACTTGAAATCCTCCAAACTCTGTAAATCCCCCAAAATGTTAATAATCTTGAAATATTAAAAATTATCAAGCTTCTCGTAAACTTCGACGTTTGTGAAAATCAGTATTGTTAAGAAATTTTTTTCAAAACATAATTTTTTTCAATGTGCTAGATTTCTAAAATTTTCCAAATTTTCGGGGGGGGGGGGGGGGCTTCAGCCCCCTTAGCCACCCTCCCTGGCTACGTGCTTTAAAACTGGAATTTTAATATCCTCGAACATTTTTTCTAGCTTTCCTTAGAGCAAAATAATCGACACTTTTTTTCGAAAATAATATATCTTTTTCCGAGTCATGATTTTTTGAAACTTAGAATTTGTAAAAAACGGAAAATTTTTAATAATCGATTATTCAAAAACTAATCGAGGTACACAAAAAATTTCTGATAATAAAAGTTCTCAAATCGCATGAACTTTTCATGAAAATATCAATAAAAAATTCTTTTCCATAATTAAACTTTCATAATTTTCAGTTGTCATAAAAAATAGAATTTATTCAAAGTCAGACCGTTTTTTTGATTTTTTGGTCTCAATATATTCATTAATGTGTAGGAAGATTGTGCAAAATTTTTGGAGTGGGCCTATTGAATGATAATAAAATGATGTTTATAAATCCCCAAACATACATACATGTTTGAGGATTTCGAAACATCATTTTGGCTGACCTTTGAGAAACCGTTTAGGATTCGTAAAAATATTTGAAATATTGAAAACTTCATGCATTATTGAAACTTCGAATTTCTTCGGACATATAAACGATAAAATATCTGCGAAAACAATCCCAATAAAAAAGTCATATTCAAAAATGTCATAAAACCGTCCCGAAGTCGAATATTGAATGCCCATTGTAAATTGACGAGGAGCTGTAAACCGTGAAAGGAAACGTCCGCTGCAACGACGGGTCATGAAGTTCAATGGACAATCGGTATGCCGGGTATTGAAAAGTTGGATCCGAATATGACGGGGTGGAAAAATTCGTTCAGAATAGAAAAAGTGGTTGGATCGCACGAACCTGTTCGCCGGAGAGTGGGTACGCAGCGATGGAGAGTTCGGAAATCATTGAGAGCCCAGTTCGCATTGCTGGCTACGCTTTCGTCCACGTCATTGTAACGCACCCGGGGATCTGCGGGAAATTCAACATTTCATTGATTTCACCCAAATCTGTTCGAGGTAAAACGAGCCAAGGGGGTTTGATGCTCTTCACAAAGGGTTGAAATTAATTATAGGCTGGCGATGACAATGCTATGAGAGAGGTTTACCACATTTTTCGATTTTGAATGATGTTCGTGGTTTTAGGGTTAGTTTTTGAGCCTATGGAATGGAAGTAAGTCATGATTGGATAATGTCGATTAAGACACAAATTACATTTATGTAATTCATGTTGCGGAATTTCGGGATGTGTTTGGTGAATATTTAGAGGGTTTCCGGATGTTTTGGTCTTTTGTTTACTTGAATGATGATTTCGAATAGTGATTTTATGGTTTTATTTGTGTTTCTGAATAGATCATTTTTCTGCAGTTTTCTTTTTTTTTCGTAATTTTTTTGGAATCACAACAAATTAGAAGATCAGTTCGATCGATTTCCCAGGCAATTGATGGAGTTTTGAAACATTTTCTCGAAATTGTTCTCTAGTTAATAATCGTTAGATCCCGTGAGTGTTGGATGTAAATTTTTATTTTAGTCTCTTTAACGTTTCGTGAAGAAAAAGAATCTAATAAGGTTACCTTTAGGGATGCAAATAACTTCATCTCATTTCCTATTTTCCGACTACTTATGGATTCAGTCGACCAACCACTCATTCACTTCTCTCTCTAATTTTATCGATCTCCTAATTTTTTAATCGAGCTAATTCCAGCCAACCTCGACCTTGCCGATATCAATTCCGACCGGCAGACATCTCAATTACCCTTTTTACGGAGTTACAGTCTAGAAATGTCTCCCTAATCATTGACCTACTCCACTTTTCTTCGCGCGTGCATCAGACGCGATCTCCTTATCCTCTTACCTCGATTCTTTCACACTTGTATTCCCTTGTTGGAATGATCGCTCTTCCTCGACTTTACAAACTTTATCGAAAATTCGATTCATCTTGCGGTATATCTGACACGTCCTTGAGAGGCTCCAATTTTTCCCTTGTAACATCGCGTCAAGAGTGACAAATCTACTTTGGAAATTTGCATTGCTCGCAAAAATTTCCAGCGTGAATATCATTTCATGTATTTCTTTTCCACACCATGAAAATTTGTCTTCAAAAACAATGTTGTGTTTTTAAGCAAAAACTGTATTTTCAACTTTGGATACAGTTTTTTGTAATACAATTAGAGGAGACTGGGGAGGTTTAACCCTACTTTCATCGAAACGGCTATTGTAAGAAATGAAAGAAAAAAAGAATGTTACGTGCAATATTGATAACATATGTTACTGACGGTTCATGAATTTGTGCAAATTGTTCACAGTATTCAATGATAACTTATTTGATGTTTATTAAAAGTATAAGATTAGGGTCAAACCTCCCGTACTAAGAGAGGTTTGACCTAGTATAGAAATGTGATTGTTAAGACTTGGGAGTATTTTATTGTACACTTCATTACGAACGACATGATTGTTACGGATAATAATTTTGATAATATCATGACAAATGAATGTTTCTTTTCTATTTTCATTTGCGTTTCATATTTTTTTTAGCTTTCGAATCTGAGAGTTCATTTTTCTGTGATTCTATTGTTTTTGGCGTTTAAATTCAAATTATGCATAATTCTCTTTTTACGAGTAAGTCGAGCCTGTCTCTTCTCTTCCACTGATTCGGGTTTCAATTGACGAACTTCATATGCTTTGTTACGAGCTTTGCGTAGGACAAACCTCCCTTCAAAATTAGGGTCAAACCTCCCGAGTAGTATTTTTTCTGAATAATTGTTTACAAAAGTAGCGTAAAATTAAAAAAAAAGTTCGTGCTTTCTACACTATGGTAAGTAATAATTGACATAATGCATGGAAAAAAATTTCCATTCAACACAACGTAATACCTTACGGAACAAGCTAAAAAATTACAATGTTTTTCTCGTTTTTCTTTCTCCAGTTATGATAACGTGAAAAAATTTGACTTTAATCATCAAACAATGAAAATCACTTTCCACCACAAAATGACATCTGAAAGTATTTTTAATAGATTTTTCAATAAACAGGAATTCTTGGAAATGGATTAGGGTCAAACCTCCCCAGTCTCCCCTATTACGATCATTTCATTGAAAAAATTTCGAAGGATGTTCAATTCAATAAATTTAAACAGGTACTAAAGATAGTTTATCCTTAAAATTACTGAAGCGTGCATCAAAAGATAAGCCCCACTCGGTGGGCATTATCGTTTTCCGAAAATACAGCAAGCTACTTCTTATGCAAATTGAGAGTAACCTTTTTCTTTTGGTCACGAACGCTCCACAAAACTTGATTCTTTTGAAGTGCAGTTAGAGTTTCTTGCCGTCGATTCGATCAGGCGAAATTCGAAGTTTTGAAGGTACATAAGTAGGAAGTTTGTTCTCGTTTGAAACTTTTCACTATCACCTAGCTGGTTTTTCAGGAGAAATGAAATAACAGCAAGAGTCGTTTAGGAGATTAGTCCGCATGTACATTTTTTTTGTAGAAGTTACACAGAATTATTGTTTTATTTATTTTTGCATGTTTATCAGAGTTATTCGTGCGGGTTTTGTTAGCGTGGTTAGAAAATTGGATAAAAGCAATCGAGAAAACAAGCGATTTTCGACTTGTTAATTTACGTAAATGTGGAAGTTTCGTTTATTTGCATTGTTTCCATCCATTATAAGAATAATACGACGAGTAATTGTTTCACTATGTTCATCAAATATTGTTCTGTTTTTTCGCACTTGAAAAGGAAAGAGATCTAAGAAAAAAGTCGAACGCGAATTTCGGATGAAAGTCGTATGTTTCAGGGAATCGAACGGAATAACATCTGTAATCGATGGAAATCAGATTTTTCACGCTCGAGTAGACTTGATGCAGAGGAAAAGCTTGCCGGAATTAATGCAAATTTTTTCTTTCTACCTTTACGGTTCGGAAGTACCCTTTTCATTACTCGGATACGAGAGAGAAACATACAAGGTCGAGTCAAGTGAACGAAGAAACGAGGGTAGAAAGTATTTCCGTTGCTATTAAATGTCTCTTCTTTCCGTTTTTCAGAGCGCAGAGAGGAACTTTTATCGATAACGCGAAGATTTCGGATGCCTTCTTACTTTTTTGTTCCAAGCGGGTTTCTAATGGTGGCAAAGTTTCCTTGTTCGCATTCCAGTTGCACGGTTATTAAATTTCGTGAGGGAATTCACGTGATTGGTTCGAGGAGATTTATCATGATTTTGGGCAGGGGAGACTGGGGAGGTTTTACCCTAAGGGAGGTTTCACCCTAGTCCATTTCCAAGCATTCCTATTTATTAAAAAATCTATAAAAAAATACTTTCAGATGTCTTTTTGTGATAAGAAGTAATTTTCATTATTTGATGATTAAGGTCAACTTTTTCCACGTGATCATGGCTGGAGAAAAATAAGCAAAACATTGTGATTTTGCAGTTTTTTCCGTAAGATATTACGCTGTGTTTAATGGAAAAGTTTTTCCATGCATTATGTCAATCGATACTTGCCATAGTGTCAAAAAACTACTGAAGAAAGCACGATTTTATTTTTTGGTACTTTTTTAAAAAATTATTCAGCAAAGTATGACTCGGTAGGTTTGACCCTAATTTTTAAGGGAGGTTTGACCTTACGTAAAGCTTATGACAAAGCACATGAAGTTTGTCTTGAAACTTGAAAAGAAAATTGTGGATCTCTTGAATTAAAACGCCATAATCAAGAAAATCGCAGAAAAATGCGCTCTCAGATACGAAAGCTAAAAAAAAAATATGGAACTCAAATGAAAAAAAAATAAAAAAACATTCATTTGTCATGATATTATTGTAATTATCATATGTAATAATCATGTCGTTCATAAAAATTGCTTCCAAGTCTTGACAATGAAATTTCTATACTAGAGTCAAACCTCCCTTAGTACGGGAGGTTTGACCCTGATTCCACACTTTCAATAAACATCAAAGAAGTCATTATTAAATACTGTCATAAATTCGCAAAAATTTATGAGCTTTCCGTGACATATGAGTTCAATACTGAACGTCACATTCTTTTCTTCTTTCATTTCTTACAATAATTATAGCTATTTTGATGAAATAAGTGTCAAACCTCCCCAGTCTCCCCTAATATAGAATTCGTAAAATTTTTATCAAGGAAAAAATGAAAACGAAAGGAATCATGAATTCATCGATTTATTCAAATGAGTCGATAGGAAAAACGTTCGACGTGAAAAAACTGTCGTTAATTCAATAATTTGAAGTAGAAGTCTTTCAAACATTTTGAATGTTGTGGAAATTCCGAGAATAATGGAAATCGTGTAATACGATATCGTAGGTGTTTTGGGAATCGACTAAACTTTTCCAGCAGAATAAAAGCCACTTTTTCGGGTATAGAAGCCGTATTTTGCAGGCTCTCGGCGCTTACTTCCGACAGATTTATCTCCGATCTTACGAATTGCTTTCCGCAGCTCGCGTCAGCGCGAGTCGATGGATCTGATTCCATGGACCTTTATGCAGATTGATCTATAAACCATGTAACCAGGAACAGACCCGACCATAATTCACTTCCCGAGACAGAGCATTACGGACGCTTTGGTGACTTGAAAACTATCAGATGCCACACAATTCATATCATGACACTATTTTCGATCCCGAAAAGTACCTTATTATTCTCACTTTGGGAAAACTGACAATTTTGTGACCTTTAGGGGTTGATTTTTTTTTAATGCACTTGCAAACTTTGGATGATTTCGTGTTTTGCAATTGTTGAAATACAAACGAAACATTCAAATACATCGCTGGTGTACGTACAGTTCGCATATTCAGACTTTAATCCGTCAAAAATTATTTAAATTCTTACATTCAAATTTAAAAATTTCCATATTTGTACATCAAAACTGATGAATGCTGCAATATTCTCGTCCACAAAATGTACGATAAAATATTTGGATTCTCGAGCTTCAATTATTGGATTATCGAACGATACACATTTTTTTCGTCCCGTTATCAAATCGTACTGGAGTACTCACCACCGTGATAAGAACTGCCTCGACGTGGCGTGTAGGTGCCGTTTTGGTGCAAGCCTCCGCAATGGCTCGGCGTATAATATTCAGCATGAAACATGGGATGTGTCGTATAATTGCTAGGTGTACTGTCCCGAACCGCGTGACAGTGACAACATCTTCTTGGCGTTTCCGACGAAACCTTCAATATTCAGTGAACTCATTATTCATGACAAACTCATTACCATGGAACAATAGTGCGCAGTGATGAAAACGATTCTCTTAAATGCGACGACACGCTAATTGTGTTTAACTCCTGGGATCATTTTTCTCGATTCTTTCTTTGCCATTTCGGTTCTCTGTTTTCGACAGCTATGAAAACTTCCCAGGAATCCTTCGAATCTCCCTTAGATAAAAACCAGAGATACGAACAGATTTTGAGACCTCAGTTTTATGACTCGATCGAAATAAATGCTCGATAGCATGAGATACGACTAGGGTGGCCACTTCTTCGGTTGTTTTGACCCGAAGACTTCGGGTTTCGGGATATGATCTTGGGGCTCGGGGTTTGAGCAAAAAATTTATAATTTTTGATATAATATACATATCAAAATTTTTAAAAACTATAAATTCTTAGAAGCAAGTTAAAGGTATTACGATTTCCAGAATTTAAAACCTAATCAGAATTTTTCAGTCTATCCAAATTTTTCAAATTCTTGGAATGTTTGATGTACTGAAAATTTTGACTTTCTCGAATTCTTAAGAATATCCAGAGTAATCGAAGTCCAGAACATTTTTGAAGTTTTCACAAGATTCGAAAATCTTAACATTTCCGAAATTTTTGAACTACTTAAAATTTCCGAATCTGCAGGATTTTTCATATTTCGGCAATTTTCAAAATTTTCAAAATTACAAAATCATCGAAATCCAATAATTCTTCAGAATCAGCATTATTTGTAATTCTCAAACTCTGTCAATGATCGAAATTTTTTAAAATTTTAAATATTCTTGGAATTGTGGAAATGATCGAATTATTTGAAATTTGCAATATTTTGTGAAGTATTTACTTTTTTCAGAATTTTTTCAGTTTTCATAATTCAAATATTTTTCGAAATACGGAAAATTTCATGAAATTTTACTATTTTTATAAATACAAAAATTTTTCGAATTTCGAGAATTCCATGAACTTCAAAAACTGACAATTTCCCTGATTTGAAAGTTTCGGGAATTTTGTGTATTTTCATAGTTTTAACATATGTGACGTGCGCCGAAGAAAGGGGGCTCACTCTGGAAAAATCGATTTTCAGATTTGTACATGAATCCATAGTTTTTCACTTGCTCTTTCTAAAGAAACATTCAAAAAATTTATATGAGCGTTATTTTGGAGCAGAACTTTTGCTGAAGTTCCCTTTCTCCTATGGCTCCAATGCACCGGCTGAGCTGCGATCGCTCGTCCTGTAAAATCATGCCACGCAGAGTAAGCCCCCTTTCTTCGGCGCACGTCACATATTATTACAGAAGTTTCCCGAATTCCAATAATTTTTTGATATTCGAAAATTCAACATATTTGATGATTCAAAAAACTTTTAAAACTTCGCAAATATGAACACTTTAAAAGTATTTGGCAATTCTCAAAAGTTACATAATTTCGAATTTGCATTTATAAATTAATCAATAAGTTGAAATTTTGGCAATTCCAAGATTTTCCATAATTTTGACAAATTTGATCAGTTGATTGAAGAACGTGATTTTGTAAGTTCAAAAAATTTTGGAAGATTCGGAAATATCGAGTAGTTTCAAATTTCAACATAAACAAAATTTCAAAGTTTCGAAAAATTGTAAAAAATACAAGACTTTCAAAAAGTTTCCTAATTCTGAGAATTCCCGGAATGTTATATTTTCGGAATTTTTCAAAAATTCAAATATTCAAAAACTCAGAGAATTTGAAAAAATTCGAAAATCCCCCCCCCCCCCCCCCCACACCCGTTGAGGTGCGACCATGGATCATCTCTCATCTACGAACTAACCCATTCGAAACGGATTCCCTTCTCCCGAAAAACCATTTTTCAGCATACAATGATAGATGTTGCGCCCCAGGACGATTTCCCGAAAAAGTTTCCGAGGAAATGTCCATTAGTTACGTACGTACTCGAGTGCGACACTCACGTGGTTCGAGTGCTGGGATCTCAAGGAGCGAACAGATCCCGAAGGGTGAAGAGATGGAACACTGCCGCTGAAGCTCATGGCGGAATTCCGGCATCCGCCCGGGGTGGACCAGCCGCCGCGAACCGCGGACCAGCCCACGCCGTTTCCGCACTCGTCCACCAGCATCCTCTCTTCAAACTCGCGAACAGATCATTTACGTTTTCCGGGGATGCGCGAGCCCATCGAGCTACGTGCCTTCTACATCCTTCCAGCACTCGGCGATATTTTTGATCTCCGGATCTGACAGCTTCCCGATGGAGCCTTCCGATGAATAGGTTTTCTTGATCAATATCATCCTGGCGGTGTCAGCATTATCGCCTTCTGCATGGTCTGGAAAAATTTTTCACGTGGTTTTTGTAGGTGCTGTCGAATGTCGGGAGAAATTAAGTGTATGGTTCGGTTGGTTTGATATAGTAGTTGAGGAGGATTTTGATTCTATTCGAATCTTGTCTCTCTTGAGACTTCGCCCAATTTTGCGATAGTTTTTAGACCAACTGTTCTTATTGACCTAAACTCGAGGGGCGATTCACTCTCCGATACATGGGAGTCATGGGAGTCGACTCCCACATGACTCCCGATTTGGGAGTCATGATTCCCAAGTTCAGAGTCATTAATTCCCAGCGATGTCAAACTTTAAACATGTCAGAACCCAATTACCTGTAATCTTTGGAATTCTCAAAAACTTAAAAGTTCTTGGACATTTTTGAAAACTCCGAAATTTCAACATTTTTATAACTCACCAAATTTTCGAAACGTTTAAAACTTCAGTACTTTATAATTCCTCAAAACTTCACGATTCCATTCAATTCCGAAATTTCCGAAGCTTTAAAATTTTCAAAATTCTGACAATTTCCAAAATTTACAACTTCGAAACTTCAAAATCTTGAAATGTCAAGAATTTTGAAATTTCTTTGCTTAAAAACTTCGAAATACTTGAAAGTATGCGGAATTCCCAGAACTTCAAAAATGTCGAAACTGGATAATTTTTCATCTTTAAAATTCTTAAAAACTTCCAAGTTCTTGGAAATTCTTGAAAACTTCACAATTTCGACATTTGAAAAACTTCTCAAATTTCGAAAATGCTAAGCTTCATAACTTCAAAATATTCGAGCACTTCAAAACTTGTGGAATTTCCAGAACTGTGAAAATGTCAAAACTTAATAATTTTTAATCTTAAAAATTCTAAAATTTCAAAGTTTTTGAACATTCTTAAATAATTCGAAATTCCGACATTTGAAAAACTTGTAAAATTTCCGAAACTTCCAAAATTGCAGAACTTAATAATTCTTCGAAAATCCCAAATTACAAAGCTTCATAAGTTCCAAAAATTCATTATTTCGAAATTTCAGAGTTCTACAATTTCGAAAATTGCGAAATTTCTAGACTTCAAAACTTTGAAATATGTACAAAGTTCAACAGTTTCAGACCATATTTCAAAATCTTGAGTTTTGACCTTCAAAAATGTCAAAATTCAATAATTTCCAATCTTAAAAATTCTAAAACGTCTATATTCCAATATTTTCAGGACTCCTGAAATTTCCGAAACGTCCAAATTCGAATTTATTATTCACAGCAACATTTAATTGAGGAACCCCACCTAAAATCTTCGCCCCAGGCCCAGAAAAACCTAGGGACGGTCCTGTCCGTGACTCTTATTATGGGAGTCAATGGGAGTCACGGGAATCATGACTCCCAGTTTGATTCCCAAGTTGACTCCCAAAGTGAATCGCCCCTTGCCTAAACCTTTTTTGACGTGCATTTTGTATGTTGAGGATTTTCGTGGTTGCGTTAGTTTTCATGAAAACTAAAACCTAAACAAAGTGATGGGAGGAATAAAGAAAAATCAATTGGCTCTTTCTGAATTTGCATAATTGGCACGATCGGAAGTCATCAAAATTTCACCGTATGGAAAATATGGAACAAAAGATCCCACGAACCGACTCGTTTTTTTATGGCCCCGGAAGCAATGAAACCACACTCCCGGTTTTCGTCGAGTTTTGCAAATATTTTTCCATGCCCTGGGGATTCGTTATCTTTCACGTTGGAAATATTGTTTTCGTTAGTCGAGCGCAATAGCTGAATTTTCAAAGGACCACATCGATTGTCCTGGAAAGCCGAACGTGCGCGCGATATTTCTCGCTCCGCTAATTCCGGTCACGCGCGACGTTACGATCATAACATCCCAGTAATCGAGATATTAAATTCTTTCGTTAAACGGGGTAAAAATGTCCAAACGCTCGGTTCGATTTTCAATTCCCGCAAAGCCGAGAACGATCGGCAATTGAGAGCAATTTTGAGAGAAATTCTGAAACTTCTTTCCGTTATCTCACGGTTATCAATTTCACGGTTTTGAAAAGTAAAAAATGAACAACTTTTAAATCTTCATAACTTCTGAATTATTTAGAATCACTCTCAAATTCATAATCGCAAAGCTTTGGGATTTTCCGAGACTTCTAAATTTCGGAAGTCCGAAACTTTGATATTTTTCGAAATTTTGCGCTGTGGGTCGGTGGGCTGTGTTGTGGGGTGCGGGGCGTGAGTGTTTCGGGGGTGCTGGGGGGTGGGGGGGGATTCGACCGGATCTTAAGAGATCTTACGTGGGGGAAGAAAGGAAGTCATTGACAATCTTTCGTAAGGAAAGAGTACCCACATTTCAATAAATTTGCCGATGAAAAAAAATGTTTATCTTGTACGAGCAAAAAAGATCTGTTTTCACCCAAAATTACATACATAAAAAATGTTTTCACATGATATTTGTTAGCTCATTGAAGAATAAACTCAAGTAGCTGTTCAAAAATTCTACTTTATGGCCGTTTTCAAGCTTTTAGTGTGCAAAAGTTATTGGCAAATATCGTGGTTTTTGGAATTGATCTTAAGTATTGAGTGATTATGATGCGTTTCATAGACATAGCATGATAACTTATTTTCATGACATGATAATTAATTTACAAAATTTTTTTCTTCATAAGATTTGGGGGGGGGGGGGTCAACCAGATCTTACGAATTCTTACAGCAAGAAAAGTTTCACTTCGGACACCAAACTTATTCGTTTTTGCTTGTTTGGCGAGAGTTGAACCTTAAATATTGAAAATGATTGACAGGGCTTGGCTCGCTGGGGGTCACTGGGGGCGCGATTTGCCAAGCGAAAATGGGAGTCGTAAGGGAAAATGTATGGCCGCAAAGGGGTTCAGCGGAATGGACCGGGATTTTCAGAAAAATTGTTGGCTTGGAAAAGTAATCCGGGTAGATTGAAACCGCCCTGAGCTTGCGTCTGGGGATCTTATCCGTGTTATCGGCGGCGCTGTCCCGTCGTCATTGACGTTTCCACGTCACTCGCAGACGCCGGCATTTGTATCGGGCAATATGCGACCCGCGCGAAGTGTTATTGGGGCCATCCACTCGACACAATAAGGCCTTTCACGCGGGACGTTTCGTTCCAGAAGTTCGACGTTGCGAAATTTTCGGCGATGTGATGTATTGGAATTGGTAATGGGTGTTTGGAACTTTGTTTCCACGCGTCAGTGAATGAATTTGAGTATCCGTATTTGACGAAATTTACATTTTATTGGAATGGATTTTTTTTATTAATCATTTCTCGGTATCTAGACTATCCGCTGAATGTGAGCAACTATAGAACGTTGCAATTATTGAATAGTCCAAATATTTTTAACGATATTGACTTTTTGATAAAAATAGTACATTATGTAACAAGTGCGCAAAATAAGTTATTCCGTGAGTGTGAAGTTTGGAACATGAGACGGAGGCGAACGCGCGAGACGGAGGCGAACGCACAACGAGACAAAGGAGAACGCGCGAGATGTAGGCGAACGCACGAGCGTAGCGAGTGCGTGTAGCCGAAGTCGAGTGCGTGAGCCGAAGTCGAGTGTTTCAAACTTTACACTTACGGGCGAACCTATCTTGCGCACTTGTTGCATACAGTGCTTTTTTCACAAATGCACAAAGATGGCGCTTTTCAGTGCACGAAAATTGAAATGGAAATTTCCACAAATTTTCTGAGAGTTTGGAAATTTCCAAAATATTTGATAAATTTCGAAATATTCGAAAAATTCAAGGATTTTGCCAAATTTTGAAAATTTCATTATTTATTCGAAATTTTAATGATTTTAGAAATTTTTTGGCATTTTAAAATTTCCAAAAATTTTTGAAATTTTCGGAAATTTTGGTAATTGTTGGAAATTTTTGGAAAATTTGAGAATTTTTGGGAATTTTTGGAAATTTTAAAAATTTTGGAAATTTTCGGAAATTTTGAGAATTTTGGAAATTTCGAAAAATTTGTGGAGTTCATAAAAATTTCTTGAAATGTCGAAATTTTCACACAGTTTGAAAATTTTCCAAAACTGGTGCGGAAATATTTTGCGCACACTTATTTCGCACTGCTATACTATATCAATGAAAAATGCCATTTGGCGCCCACATTTCGTGCATGAAAAAGGGCCATCTTTGAGCATGTGTAAAAAAAATATATTTCGGTATGTGCTGGAATTTTGAACAATCGTAAATTCTCTTATTGAGAGAAAAAAATTTGTATAGTGTACAGTTACGTGCATTTTGCACTCAGAACATTCATCATCTCAATTTCCGTAATATTTTCGCGAGACTCGTAACTCTTTGCGAGAAGGCACAGTAATTTTTCATACAATACTCTTCCTCTCTCGCGATTCGATAATGTTCCGAAAATGGGAAGCAGTGTCGAACAATGTCATTAAAACGTGATTCACTATAAAACGCTCGGCACATCGAGGTACATGAACTTACCGCGCTATTGCTTCGGAAAATATACTGCGAAGTATGTGCAACAATACGTTACTCGACCTGGCAGATTTTTTGTGCGCTGGATATAAATGCGAATAATGACCGGTCGAGGATTTATATTTTTCCGGGGTTTTAGAAGCGTATTGGAAACGCGTGCGTGTATGCAAAACACGTTTCCTTCGAGTGTTTCGATAAATGCTCCATTCTACAGTGCTTCGTTAGTTTGAAATTTTAACAAAGGAGCAAACGACTCTGGCGTAATTTATTTTTTTTACACATGCACAAAGATGGCCCTTTTTCAAGCACGAAATGTGGGTGCAAAATGCCATTTTCATTGACATAGTACAGCAGTGCGGAATAAGTGTGCTCAAAACGCTATTTTGCGCAATTTTTTTGGAAATATTTCCGCACCAGTTTTGAGAAATTTTCAAACCGTCTAAAAATTTTGACATTTCAAAGATTTGTGTGAACTCCACAAATTTTTCAAAATTTTGAAAATTTTTGAAATTTCTGACTTTCAAAAATTTTGGAATTCTGAGAATTTTTGAAATTTTGAAAATTTCTAAAATTCATATAATTTGGTGAATTTTGAAATTTCCCGAAATTTGCAAGTTTACAATAATGTTGTGAATTTTAAAAATTCTTAGTTTCCAAAAATTTCCAAAAATTTCTAAAATTCTCAAAAATTGCAAAACTCATAAAAATTTCCAAAATACTCAAAATTTCATAAAATTTCCGAAAATTTTCGAAATTCTGAGAACTTCCAAAATTCTCAAAATTTCCAAATATGTTTAAAATTTCCAAAAATATTCAAGATCTATAAAAATTTGCAAAATTATCGAAATTTTGAAAAAATTATGTAATTTTCGAAAATATTGAAAAATTTCAAACTTTTAGAAAATTTTGGATTCTAAAAAAATTTTGCGAAGTTTTAATTTCATTTTTTCGAGCACTCAAAACCTGCATCACTCTCGACTCCGGCTCACGCACTCGACTTCGGCTGCACGCACTCGCTACGCTCGTGCGTTCGCCTCCGTCTCATGTTCCAAACTTTACACTCACGGAATAATTTATTTTGCGCACTTGTTACATAACGTACTTTACACGGTTAATGTCTGAGGCGAAAAACAGTTCTGGTTTACATTGAAAAAGAGTTTTGTTGGTTGAATAAAACACGTGATAAAATTGTTTAAATTTAGTCTTTTGAAATTTGGGGAATTCTAAACTTTCAAACGTCAATACTTACGAGCTTCAGAATTGTGTTTTCGTAAAATTCTCATCACAAGATGAGAATTTACAGTTTGAGACTTTGAGTCGGTTTAATTTTTTTCGATTTTGATCGAGAGGGTTTCAATTTTTCAAAATTTGAAAGTGTCAGATTTTAATTGTTCTATCGCACCATCTTCATTTCTGAATTCATTGATTTTCAAATATTGAAATTTTCATAAATTTGGATTTCGAATTTCATTTAGACATCGTCCATATTTTAAATTTCATTAATAAAGGAATCAATAACTCTGTGATTTTAGTATTAATTGGTACAAATTATTAAATTCAATATTAATATCAGATTTCTCCGTAGCTTAGATTAAAATATTATACATTTTTCCAGTATCACACTTTGAAACATATGAATTCAGAATAGAATATTGAAGCTATAGATTATGAAATCATGATTTCATACGACAAAATCATAACTTTCGATTAATTTTGAATTCATATATTATTGTTCGTTAGGCACCAGCAAAAAATGACGAGATTGATTCTTCCTTTCTGTTTCCGTACGAAAATTTCAGTCATGTAAATCGAGTTACCGATAATTTCATTCAATTTTCATTGGAACACCACATCTGGCTGCTTTTTATTCCGGAGAAAGTCAATTTTTAATGGCACGAACGATTCCGTAGACGCTGCAGGATCCATAAATGTCGAGGATGCGACACTCGGCTGGTCAGATTTGGCTGCGAGCGCTCGTGATTTGAAGTTTCGACGCAATAATGCGATTATCGTAGAGCGGTATTGGATATCCGATCGCATGAAATGCATCACTCAAAAATAGCTACATTTTTTATGAACGCCTTCAATGTTGAAGGAAATCGAATGGAGTTCGTCACACGGTTTTCGATGTCATTTAAAGCGATTCATTATATTCGATTCGATGAAATTTCAACATTCATTTTTACACTCAGTTAGAGGCCATTCAAGTCATCAATTTTTTACCATTTTTGACCTCCCTCTCCCCTTCGTCATCATCCAACCAACCCCCCTCCCTCTTTGATGACGTCAGCATAATTTTCAAATCAGGTTAAAAAGTTGCGATAAAAACGAGGGATGATTCACTCTGGGAGTCAACTTGGAAATCAAACTGGGAGTCATGATTCCAATGATTCCCATTGACACCCATAATGGGAGTTACAGACAGGGTCGTCCCTAGTTTTTGTGGGGCCTGGGGCAAAGATTTTAGGCGGGGATCCTCAATTAAATGTCGTAATGAATAATAAATTGCAATTTTGACGTTTCGGAAATATCAGGAGTTCTAAAAATGTTGAAATATAGAAGTTTCAGTATTTCCAAGATTGGAAATTATTGAGTTTTGACTTTTCTAAAGGTCAAATCTCAAGGTTTCAAAATGAGGTCTAGAAGTTTTGCAATTTTTGAAATTTGTACGTATTTTGAAGTTTTGAAGTCTAGAAATTGCGAAACTTTATTCATTTCAGAAATTTGAAATTTCGACATTATGAAGTTTTGGAACTAATGAAGATTTGGAATTTTGAATTTTCGAAGAATTATGAAGTTCTAGAGTTTTAGTAGTTTCGGAATTTTATAAGTTTTACCCGATTCTAACCTCAAAGTGGTACATAAAAAGGGTCTTTGAGATTAGAATCGGGTAAAATACAGTACTGCACAAGCGGGGCAAGATTCGATATTGCAAAA
>JAPYZK010002458.1:0-14370 GCA_030522785.1 Platygaster equestris | reverse complement strand
GGCATTGAATTTTTTAATTGAAACTTGCGAACTAAAGTTCAAACTTGAAGTTTCCGAATTATAGTTTAAACCTAAAGTTTTCAATATGAAGTTTAACCTTAAAGTTTTAGAGGTTGATTTCTTCCTCGAAGTTGCAGAATGAAACTTCGAACTTGAAATTTCTGAGTTAAAGTTCAAATTTGAAGTCTTCGAATCGAAGTTCAAACTTGAAGTTTCGGAAGTTAATTTCTAACTGGAAGTAGCGGAATTGAACTTCAAACTTGAAGTTTCCGAATTGAAATTCAAACTTTGAATTTTTTTGATATGAGCTTCAACCTTGAAGTTTTAGAAGTTGAGTTATTGCTCGAAGTTGCGAAATTAAATTTCATTCTTGGAGTTTCATAGTTAAAGTTCAAACTTCAAATCAAATTTTGCTTCACATTCGATGTGTGCCAATTACGTGACATCGCATCGATAAGTGAAAACAGAAGAAGCGACAAGTCAAAAGTCAGTTATGTCCTGGGCGAAAAACGGAGCCATAAATCTTTCGATCACCAAGGGACTGTCTAACTTGTCCCTTGAAACTTGGAGGTTCCGGGTTCGAATTTTACGATCCAGAATAAAATTTTCACAGTACTTCTGTACTTTATCATTGTTCAGTACGTTTTCTTGAAACTAAAATTACGAGATTATCGTCAATTTTTATTTATCAACAAAAGCGTTGAAACCAGTTCGACATTTTTGGGATTGAATTTCTGAAATAGTTGCGAACTTGAAGTTTCATAATTTTACATTTCAACATGAGGCAACTTTTGGAAAAAAATTTGAAAAATTAAACTTGGTAATCAAAAACAAAATTGTACAGTTTGATGTCTAAGAAATTGATTTATGTTGGATTCGAAGTTCCATAAGTTAGACAGAATCAAAATTAGAATTCTTGAGTTTGAAAGTTACAATTATTCAGTTCGTAAAGTTTCAAATCTTAAGTCAGTGAGTTGTGTAACTCAAAAATTATATTTGTTTACCCGTGATTACTTAAAAATTACAAATTTGAGCAACTTTCCACAAAAGTTAATATACTTCATACTTTCTACAGAAATTTTGATGACCTTTGACGACTCGAACAAAAAAATTGAGCAATAAATTAATTAGTCAATAACTAATACGAATTTTAACAAATAAATTCAAAAATCATTAAAATTATCAAAAATTCGTGCAAATCGTGTGAATCCAACAAATTTAGAATTGGATAACACTTCGTAACAGTAGAGAAAATTTTTCTGCAATGCATGAAACTATCTGAAAAATTTCAAAATTTATTAACAATGGAAAATTCTCTACTAATTTCTGCCTCTATAAACAGCATAGATAAAATATTCAAAGTTTCAGGCTTAGAATTTCCAGTCATGTGATCTTCAACATCAAACTCCGCGAATTCCGAAAATTTTCGAATTTTAACGACTATTTTAATCTGAAAATGACGATACAAATCACAGTCCGAAAATGTAAAATTTTCTCTATGATAACTATTGTTTCTAATCATTACGTTTTTTTTCTGTTTTAGGTGAGTTTTAATCATCTTTTTTCTATGGGCATGCGTTTACGGCGATAAAAGGTAAGCTAGCAGCAAAAAATTCACAAATCTCTTCGAAAAAAGCTTTTCGACATGGTCGAAAAAATTGTGGAATCGGGTTGAAAAATCGATTATTTCGATAACGACCAAGTAGGTACACCGATCTTAATAGTTCGTGGGCAGCGGCTGCTTTTATACATACCACCTTGCGATCTCGCGGGCGTAGAACTCGTCAAACTCGTCCAAGAAAATACGTTTCTCAAGATTAATAGCAATAAGTCGGCTTGAATCGATCCGAAACGAGTTCCAGTAAAAAAGCGTTCACAGAAACGTTTAATCAAATCCAAGATAGCTATGAATGATTCGCCCTTGACCCCATCGCCACGTACGGCGTGTTTTCGGGAAGGTGGAACCACCATATTTACAGATTTAAAATATCGCGGGTCATTTATTATTATGAAAGAGAGAGCAAAAGCTGGCCGTGAAAGGTACGTGTCCTCAATAGCGCCAGGGATCAATCAGGACACTGTATTTCGAATGTCAGTTGCGATATAGTTTTATTCTGTATCGAGGGAGGAAAAAGAGGTATTGTGCTTGAGTTACTCACATAATTTTGTAAACTTGCAGTATATCAGAAATTTTATTTTGAGGGCTTGCGATGACAAAATTGAAACGAAATTTATTTTATGGGGTAAATATTTAAGAAAAAATACTGATTTGAGGTGTTTGAATTCTAAATTTCGAATTCTGAACTTTGAGTTTGAAATTAGCGACTGAAACTTCAAGTTTGGAGTGCACTTCTGAAGGATAGATTTTGAATTTCATTATGAAACTTTGAATTCGAAGTTTAATTGGGAATTTTTAAACTTTCAGTTGTAAGAATGAACTTTTAACTTCAACTTCGAACCTGAATTTCTGAATTGAAGTTCATACTTGGAGTTTTCGGGATTAACTTTAGTCTTCAAGTTTCGGAAGTTAATGTTAAGTTGAAGTTTTCGAAGTTGAAGTTTACCAATTGAAGTTTGACCTTGAAGTTTTCGAAATGAACTTCAACCTTGCAAGTTTCGGAAGTCATTTCTAGCTTGAAGTTGCGGAATTGAAACTGAAGTTCAAACTTGAAGTTTCCGAATTGAAATTCAGACTTGAAATTTTCGATATGAAGGTTAACCTTGAAGTTTTTGGGGTTGATTTTTTGCTTGAAGTTTCTGAGTTGAGGTTTAAATTTGAAGTTCCTGATTAAAATTGAAGTTCGTATATGAAGTTTTGGGATTTAATTTTTAATCGGAAGTTGCGGAATCGAACTTCAATTGAAGTTTCCGAATTAAAGTTTGAACTTGAAGTTTTTGATATGAGCTTGATCAACCTTGCAATTTTCGAAGTTTCATTACTGGCTTGAACTTGTGCAATTAAACTCAAACTTGAAACTTTATAATTGAAGCTCAAACTTGAAGTTTCGGTAGTTAATTTATAGCTGAAATAAATTGTGGAATTGAACTTAAACTTAAAGTTTCTGAACTTGAGTTGAAACTTGAAGTTTTCAATGTGAACTTCAGCCTCAAAGTTTTGGAAGTCGATTTATTGCTCGAAGTTGCGGAATAAAACTTCAATCTTGAAGTGTGTTAGTTGAAGTTTAAACTTGAAGTTTCCGAATTTAAGTTCAAACTTAAAGTTTCGAGAGTTAATTTATAGCTTAAAGTTGTGGAATTAAACTGAATGAAATCTTGAAATTTCTGAATTGAAGTTTTAACTTGAAGTTTTGAAAGTAGATTAATAGTTCGGACTTTAAAATTAACATTCCTGAATTAAAGTTCAAAATTGAAGTTTCCGAATTAACGTTTAAACTTGAAATTTTCGATATAAATCTTGAAATTTCGGAAGTTAATTTTTAGCTTGAAGTTAAGGATTAAAACTTCATTAAACTTGAAGTTTCCAGATTGAAGTTCAAACTTAAAGTTTCCAAATGAAATTTCAAACTCGAAGTTTTCATCATGAACTTCAACCGTGCAATTTCGGAAGTTAATTGAGTTGTAGAAGGAAATAAACTTCAAACTTGAAGTTTCAAAATTGAAGTTCAAACTTGAAATTCTCACAACGAGCCTTAACCGTAAAATTTTATAAGTTTATTCATCTTCAAGATGCGGAATTGAATTTCAGTTTTGAAGTTTCCAAGCTGAAGTTCAAACTTGAAGTTTCCGAATTGAAGTTCAAAACTGACGTTTTCGACATGAACCTTAAAGTTCAACCAAGTTCAACCTTGAAGTTCCGGAAGTTTGCATCGATCGAATTCGATCAGTAGGATGCAAACAGCGATTTTCCGCCCTAGGGGTTTTTTGAAATTCTTCGCTCCAGCGCTTTTTCAAATTTTTTGCCCTAGGGCATAAACGGCTATTTTCCGCCCGCCTCACGAACACGAAAAATCCCAATTTCCACACAAAGTTGTTCTTCCAACATGAAATTCTGCGACAAGGAAATGTTTTTAAAAATTACGAGAAGGAGGAAAAATTCGGGTTTTTACAGAGTTGGTCTTCCAATAAGTTCCGCGGAATCAGCTGAAAAAAACGCTATTCCAAAATTATTGTCTTCATCTGAACCTTTCGAATCGGCATTTATCCAGAATTTGTAAAGTCATTAACTGGGCGAATTAGTGGAATAGAAATTGGAGGTATAAGACTCATTCGGGAGAAATCAATATAGGGCGTAGGGCACAGATGCAGCGATGGCAACAGTTTGGTCAGACAAGGAGAGGTTAATGCAGGCCACATATGAGGTCGAAAGTATGGCGTCGTATGGGCCCGAATCGCACGCATCACACGCAGTCATTCATCATTGTCACGAACTCTTCACCGACACAGGCGCCCACTATCCACCTACTGTCAGCGTGATTCTCGACACGAGAGTTGCCGGCCTCTGGATTAGCCCTCTATTTGCGAGAAAGTCTTTTCCGATCAATTCTTGCACAGTTGTTTCCAAGTTCTTCTTAATAACCCTCGGAATGTCATTTCCCATTGCATCTCTGAAGCTTAGGAAACTCCCGAAAACCTTATAAGGTTTTACGAACTATTTATATGGTTCTTTATTTCTTATAAGGCACTTTATATGAACCTTATAGGTCTCTTTGAAGCTTGTCTTGCGTTTTTAACGTTTTATTTTAAATCCGGAAATTTGAGATTCTTCTACTTGAGACATAAGATAATTTTTAGAAATTTGTTTGTAGAATTTTGAAAACACGTTGTGGAGATTTTTAATCTTCTCGAAGATTTTATGGAATCTCTTGATTAAGAAGGAAATTATTCATTCGAAGCAAAATGATTAAAATATGCTTGAAAAATGGAGAAAAAAAATATTGAAGTATAAAATTAAGATAAATAATGCAAATAGGATAATATAGTGCATAATAAATAATGAAATGAAAAATAAACACGTCACGTATTGAAGAAAAAATAAGTGCCGAGAACCAATTAAAAAAAAAAAAAAAAAGAAAAAAAAATTAAAAATGCTTGAAAATTCCAAAAATCTTCGAAAATTTTTGAAATTTGTAAGACGCTTTTGAGAATATTAAAAATTTTGTAATGTCGGAAAATTCGTTGATTCCGAAAAATTCAAAAGTGTCAAAACATTCAGAAATATTTGAAAAACTTGAAAGTAATGCAAATTTTCTAGAAGCTCAAAATTTTTGAAAATTCTTAAAAATTCCACGAAGTCTCTTGATTAAGAAGGAAGTTTGTTATAAAATTTCATAAGGTCGATTTCTGAAAAATTCAACAACTGTATTTTGAAACATTTCATAAAATATTGGTAAGGTCAGTGTTGAAAACAAAATTTTGATGAATCTTGTGATGTATAATGCGATAGTCTTTTTATTTTCATAATTCAGTCACAATTTCAAGACAATTCGTACACGATTTTGAAGCAATCCGAAAATTTCTCAAGGCAGGTTTCGTAACTAATGCAGCTCCAGAGTAAAAAATTGTGAAAATGTAAGAACTGAGATTGAAATTTGCTAATCACATCCAAACTTTCGACTTTCAAAATTGAAAGATTGGAATATTAACAAAAAAAAATGTTTCGAAAGTCGAATTCACCTGATTTCGGAGTTATAACGCAATTATGATACCAAAATTTCATAGCCTGAATTTTTCTGACTCGAGGGGGATCAAATAAAAGACGATTTAGTTTCTCTTTCACTGTAATCTGTATCCAATTATATTTGCATGTAGGTGTGATCTATATGAATCAATCGAAGTCACTATTATATGTACTATAGCGATAAAAATGAACATTTTCCTGAAAAAGCTCATTTTAACCGATTTGGATGATCAAGTTTGCGCTGAAAATGAACTTTCGATTTCTCTATTCACCTACGAGATAATTTTGAACTATGTTATAGTATGGTGTTTTTCAGTCTAAATTGATCAAAATTTTAGCAAGTATCTACTAATTAGATTATGAGATTGATTCTAAAATTTTTTATACATACATGTTTCTCAAAATGTATTAAAGGAAAATGAATATTGGTTGCTAGTAACTCAATTTCTGTTTTTTGATCTTCTAATTTTCAGGCAAATTTACGATTCAAATCGTCGCGAATGAATTTCTCTGGAAAAAATTTTTTTCATCGCCAAAAACGTACTGCTCATTATTATAATTTGTATTTACATAATTATGTGAAGAATGAAATGTCTTTAACAAAATGACGATATTATTCAGTTAATAATATCACAATTTCGAAGTACACTAAAATTTTTCATGTTTACAAATTCGTTCGTTTCAATGATTTTTGTCATTCAAAAATTTTTCTTCAAGATTTGTAACAATTATTCTAATGAAAATGAATTCCAAACAGGTAAAATTCTGGAATAATTTGTGCTTATGAAATTTCAAGTTTAAGAATGACAATACATTTAAATTCAACATAAGTAAACTTGAGTACGAATCGACTTCCAAAATTTTATTCTTCGTACTCAAAGTTCATGAAACTGTGACATTATCAACTCGTAAATATTCAACTTTAGGAAGATTCGTATGTACAAAAGATGGATCGAAGAATGTGCAACGTGCAGGTAAGCCTTTTTTGCAATTATTCTTGATATCACCTATGAGAAAAACATCATCTAAGTACATTAATTTACACCGCCTTTTCACGTTGAACATTCTTATAGAAAAATTTAGCAAAATTCCTAATCAAATTATTGCTAAGCAGCGTCTAAATTTGAGACTATATTTATGGATCATTCGTTATCGATGATTCCGTACCATTTACATTGCACTTTTAACTCGGTCCGTGTGAAGTTTTTCCAGACAAGACACGGATTCTCCAAATTTCGGAAAATTTAGCCTTGAATCAATGTTGTAACGCAACGTTTTTGAAGATGGACAATATTTACAATTTTTTTCGAGTTATGTACATTTTCAATGTACTGTACTGTTATAAAAATTAATTATCTTATCGCAGAACAGAGGATTTTCACGTATTATCAATTTTTTGGGTATTTTAGACATAAAGAAACATAATTTTTGTGAAATTGTAAGCTTTTATGTAAGACGATGATTGGGCCGACAGAAATTTCCAATTTTTTGAAAGATGATTTTTTGCAAAATAAGTGGAATGGATTCAATTTTTGATCAAGATTTTTTTTATTCTAAATTTGAAATCACGAAAATTTTTGTCATTTCGCGAAATGTTGGATGGATTTGGTAAATTAAAAAAAAATTAATAAATAATGAAAACAATCACAAATTGATTCAAAGAAAAAGAATGAAAATATGCTTGAATAATCGCGAAACAAAAAAAATATGAAAAAAAAAAAAAAATATGCAAATGAAATGATATAGTAGGTAATAAATAACGAAACGGAATGAAATGAAAAGTAAAATAATGAAAGAAGAACTATGATGGGAAATCAGAGAGTTTCGAATATACTAAAAAAAAGTAAGAAGTCCGACAAATCTGGAAAATAATTGTGCGAATTCTGAGGATTCGAAAAGTATCAAAAATTCGTAAAATTCCGAAAATTTCAAAAAATTTCAAGATTTTTTCGAGAATATGAAAAATTTTGGAATGTCAAATTCGTTGATTTCAAAAAATTCGAAACTGTCGAAAAATTCAGAAATATTGAATAATTCGGAAAACATGAAAGTAATGAAAATGTTCCAGAAGCTTAAAATTTTCGAAAATTCTCAAAAATATGCCAATTCGGGATAATTTCAAGAATTCTTCAAATTTTATCTTCCCACTGTCCCCGGCTTCTTTATGTTTTATTTTCCGAAATTCAGACATTTCAGAAATCAGTTTTCCAAAGAAAAAAAGAAAAAAACGGAGAAAAACCGTAAAAAACTATGTCAATATAAAAAAATCACCATAACTTTATCAAAGCGAATAAAAATTCAAAACCAGTGAAATTTTCATCCTCGAGGAAACTACTACTTAGGAAACTAAGTACTCTTACGAAAATTCCTCTTAACTTGAGGGTTATTTCGACTTCTCAACTTGACGGTTAACCCTCAACTTTTAGGGTTAATTCTCAATATTCAGGGTTCACCCTTAACTTTCAGGGTAAACCCTCAAGTTGAATGGTCGAAATAACTCTGAAAGTTAAGGACTAACCCTCAAGTTGAGGATAAGTTCCTTAAAGGTATGTAAAAACCTCTCATATATACATTCCTTCCCTCCATTCCATCCCTCAAAAAATCCTTCAATCCGTACTCAATCTGGAAAACCTCCACCCCGTTCTATACTCGAATATCACACGTCCACTCGTTGTCATAGTTCCGCAATCCTCACCACCAAGTCAATAAAGTTCATTCAACAAGTACTGTTCATCGCTCCAGTTCACCTCCCCCGAATTCTCACTCTCGTGCACTCAGCTGAGCTGGTAATACTCGGGCGCGAAATCGTTCGCCAGATTCGTCAAAAAGTTAAAGTCCGAGGAGCTATTACTATTGTCAGCGGCGTTGACATGCGCGGTGTCGTTGTAAAATGTCCCATAATTCCCGTAACCATCCCCATTATCGTTATGTCCCATAGTACTGGCCGGAGTCATGACAGCTGCCGTAGCCGCAGCAATAGCCGTGGCCGTCGTAGCCACCCCCGGTGTAGGGAAAGGATCGGGCGAAGACACGTAACTGCTCGGTATATTCGAGGCTTCTCCACCTTGATGAACGTGCATTTGATTCGTCTGCTCGTAATAACTGTTAGGATGACATTTGCTTCCAGCCCTGTAATCCGTCTGAGCGATGTAGTTGTCCCCATGGTGCTGTTGCATTTCGCCGTAGTAACCCTGGGAAGCCACGTTCTCGTTGTGATATCCATACCCGTAACCCCCCGAAGTCATGTAGCCTTCTTGCCCTTGATCCGTTTGATGGTTGTAGGTTTGGCTGGCGCTGTAAGCGTTGCTCTGGACGTTTCTGTACGAAGGGTTGTACCCTGACTGAGCGTATCCGTTGTAGTCCCCGGCGTTGCCGTACTGAGTTTGCTGGAACTGCACCGAAGAGTTGTAGACAGGCCTATTGACGGCGTTCGACCTGTTTTGGGCTACCCTGACTTGACCCTGTCTATTGTACATCGGATTGACCTCGTTCTCGTAGGACATTCTCTGCTGGTACCCGTCCCTGGGACAGTAAGCGTTTTGGACCGTTGTCTGCTGAGTCATTTGGTGTCTACTCTGGGGCACTCCGTTCCTGTAATCCATGGTGTTCGCGTACATCGGCTGTTGCTGGTAATGGTGCTGGGGATTCGTGGGCATGTTCCGGGTGGAAGAAGGTGAACTCCTTGGACGTTGCATGTATCCATGGGCCGCTTGCAACCCCACGGGGCTGCCCTGCTGGAGGTGCGCCGAAGCCGGGGTTCCCGGCGTGGACGATGGCGTCAAGCTCCTCGTGGATGAACTCTGACCCGGAAGGGTCGGCGTGGTCACCGTGGAATCCGGCATGGCCAGCATCACCCCGTTACTGTTGACCGAGCAAATGTCTTTCGCACTCGTTGCCGGGGATTTCTTGCTGGAGGATATCTGGGGTTTCGAGGAGTTTGGGCTTTTCCGAGTGTCGGCCTCGATTTTCACTCTTATTTCCTGTTTTTTCGTCCCCAAACTAGGCGACGTGACTTCGCTTCCGTCTTGGGATCGCGAATCCTCGTCCGCCATCATCTTCTCGAAGCAACTCGATACGCTGTTTGTGCTCCCCACGCTGCTCGCGCCGTTGCTGTTCGTGTTGAAACCAGTGTTGTTGTTGGTCGCGCTTGGCGTGTTATTGTTGTTGTTTCCCCTTGCGCCTCTTACGACCGAAAGTTCCGTCACGTCGCCCGAAAGTGTACTTCCCACGTCACCCACTCCGGAAATATCACAGTTATGGCAGCTTTTCTTCTCGTCTTCGTCGAGCGCCAAGATCTTGTCGCTCTTCGGTTTGTCCGTTCCGTCTAGGGACACGCCGTCTTTGTCGTCGCCGTCCTCTTTGCTCAGGGTTTGCCGTTTGTGTTTCATTCTTCGGTTTTGGAACCAAACTTTCACCTGGAACAAGAGAAAGGGGATGGTTGAGATTTGGAAGAAATTCTTGAATATTTAGACGCCATGTTGTGTAATATAACAGTTTGAATGAATATGTCTGTTAAATATGTATGGTTTTTGAGTTCGGGAAAATGTCCATTGGGGAATTGTCATCGGGCATTTGGGCGCCTACCCTACAATATACTTTTTCCTATGTATTCCAGTAATTTGTTTACCCAGTAAACAAATTACTGTTTCGAATGTTGTTTATCTTCCACTAGACACTAAGTTACGTACGAATTGCAGTGACCTTACCTGCCTTTCAGTAAGGTCCAGCGAAGCAGCGATTTCTATGCGTCTTGGCCTGCACAGGTATTTGTTGAAATGGAATTCCTTCTCGAGCTCAAGCAACTGCGTGTTTGTGTACGCCGTTCGTAGCCTTCTGGGCAGTCCATTTTCTGGAACATAATTCGATAGCGAAATAGATAATCGAAATAGTGGAATCAATGGATTGAATTTGAGGGAGACGAGTAATCAATGAACCTTGGGACGTAACAATCGAAAGTCGTTGGAAAAAGACTATTTCTCTTGTTTTTGCGCACCTAAGACGCGAAATAACCCCGTGAAATCGGGCAGTTCGAGGGCGCTAACGGCAAAAAAGGGCCGAGGGTGGGTCGAACGAAGCAGCCCGATAACCCCGACAGCATGCGGTTCGAGTGAGACAGAAAATCGCATGATTGACGTGAACCTCATCAGCATTTCAGTCCTGCGATTGGCTGGACGGACCTGTCAATCAAACTGATCCACGCCTATTGCACTTACTTCACCCCAGCCAATTTTCGTGGTCGATGTTGGGTTTTGAATTTTTCGTGAAAATTCTGAGGAACTTTGTATGACTCTCGAGATCATTTTTAGATACTAGTTGGAGTTTCAACTTGCTCGTATTTTGATGAGGTACGCGATGCTTATTTTCGCGACTGTTTTTGAGCATTTCATTCGAGTGGGAAAAGGCTGTCACAATAATTGCTCGTGGAGTACGAAAACAGAGGAGATTTTTTCGGGGGTCTTCTAGGTTTGTTAGCTCGCGAAGGATTGTCGGAGAAAAAAAATTGGACGAAAATATATCAGGCCGCGTCGTCTTTGCTTTTCACTCTTCCGAGACCGCGCGAGATGACGGATTGTCAAGCAGATCATGAAGACTGACGGGAACGTGTGCATGAAATAGATACAGGGCTCAAAGATAGACCGTGTGTTCTAGCGTGAAGTTGTTTTTTGATCATGAAAGAATTTTGCGAGAAAAGGGGTAATTATGATAGTTTCTTACTATGAAACTTGTCAGGAAATATTTGTTAATTTGAAATCAATATTTGTGTAGATGGGTTTTATTCATTATTGATAAAAATCGATATTATGGATTGATATGATTATTGAGGATTTGAAAACTAATCTGACCTTTTTTTTTACATACGTAGTTTTGTGTTGAGGAGCAGTTTTGTTAGTGTATCATTCAGTTCAATTCATTTTACGAAATTTTGTATGATGTAATCCACTTTTGAATAGATCGTCATTTTTTGGAGATTTGTAATAATTTGTAGTGAATTCAGTGCGAGATTATGAATAACGTCTAGATATTTTAGGTTTCAGAAGATGACTAAAAAATTGAAAACAATTTAGTAGAAGAGCTTTTTCTATGTTTTTCCACAATTTTGGTACATGTTAGAATATCTTGATTTATTTGCAAAAATATTTGAAAATACTTCGAGAAATTCAAGAGAAAGAATGTTTGAAGATGCTTGTAGGTTTCGATAAATTTTGCGACTATTTTTCAAAATTGTGAAAAATTTTCGAGATTTTTCCTGCATTCGAAGATTTTTCTTTATTAATTTACTCCTTGAATTTCTTTGAGTGAAAATTCTGGAAATTGAGTTTGAGTGAAAATTTTACTCGAAATGAGTAAGTCTCAAAAAGGAAAATCTAAAAAAAGAATGTCGCTCATTTTATAGTGTTGGTTTATTATAAAAAAACGTAGTTGAATTACTATTATTTGGTTGAGTGAAACATGGCTTCGAAACGAGTTGAATTTTACTCATTTTGAGTGAAATTCTCACTCAATCTTTATTTACAGGATTTTCACTTAAATTGATTGAATATTCACTTGGAAAAAAGGGCGAAGTAAGGGAATTTCGTCAAAATTTCACATCAACGTTCAAGATGAAAAGACTCTGAATAATTGGACAACTTGATTACACATCGTAAAGTTTTCGGAAATTTTTGAAATTTCGGGAGTTGAGAAAGAATTTGAAACTTGGACCAATTTTTGTAAGAAACGTATGAGGATTTTGGCAATATTTCGAAATTCGTGATAATTTCCGGAAACATTGAAACATTGAAACATTTTTTAACTGTTTCACATTTGCTTGGGATTCACGGTACTCCTCGACAATTTCCAACAATTTTATCAATTTTTCTTATTTTGATAAATTTATGATTACAAAATATATAAATGTTATGAATATACGTCCAAAATCTGCTGTTTATTTTCTTAGGAGCATAGAAACTACTGCAAACATAATAAAAACGCATCCAAAATTTAGAGAGCTCGAAAAAAAATTCAGTAAAATTTGAAGAAGTTCAACATTTGGAAAAAACATAGAGAAATTAAATTCAAAAACTCAGATTTAGAAAATTTCTTGAAATTTGCACGAAATTCCCCCCAAAATCTGGAAAAATCATGCAATTCTGCACTGATTCGCCCTAAAGCACGAAAGTTGCTGCAAAACTTCAAAAATTCCTCAATCTTCCGTAACATATACAAATTTCTCCAAATAAAATAATTTTGGTCCAGAGTGAAATCAAAAAACGAAAATTGAACGCAACACAAAAATCTGTTGAAATATACACAAAAGTACTAAAATCCTCAAAAAAATCCAAAAAAGAAAATCTTTCAATAAATGAATTTTATCATATCTATACAAACATAAAATGGTAAACAGGGGGGAGGCAGTGCCCCCCTCCCTTATAATTTCCCACAATTTTCAATAATTTCCAAGATATTCAAGGAAAGATCAAGATCTTCAGAAGTTTCACTAAGTTCAATGACTTATAATGAATTGAGGAAACATGTACAGAAAAGATTCGAAATGTGAGCGATGGGGTTATCAATGGCGCCATGAGTTTTTATTTTAAAAGGAAAATTATTTCTGGAAGTATCTCAATCATCGATAGTACAGTGTCGGCAGCAGAGCCGTCGGCCGTCGCTTCACACCCACTTCTCAGCAGACGCTCTCTTTGTTTAATCCGGGGTATAAGGCTACTAAATTAGTGACGTGTTTTTTACTTCGCTGACACCATCTCTCACACACTGAATGATGCTTAGACGCGTCTATACGTGCAAATTACGCATTTTGGGATATTTATCTTGTTTGATACAGCCGAAAAAAAATATACGTAATTAGAAAAATTTTGAGGGAAAATCAAGAAAATCGTAGAATTGAGGTTTTGCATGGATAAAGTATGGATGAATGCAATGATTTTGATGGATGAAATAACAGTTGCATTTTGGGATGATTTGATGGAACTTTTATGAAATGAAATTATAATTTTTTATATTTTGCGTTGAAAATGATTGTTTTTGCTACTGTTGTAGGGATAGAGTAATCGATTTATGAAGAGTAGGGAAAGAGGAAAAAGTGCAGAATTCAGAGGGAACAAAATTAGAATTTATTCTAAAAATAAGCCGAATTTCCTGAGAATTTGTAAGGATTATAAAATATTTTTCAAGGTGTGAATAGTTTATATGTATTTTTTTAACAGTGTCCAACATTTTGAGTAATTGTAGAAAATGACAGAAAATTATGCAAAATTGCAGCTTTTGAGAATTTCGGATTTCTGTTGTCTTGAATTCAAAAAAGTTTCAATATTTTTTAATATTTTCTTTTTTTTTTTTTTGCCATTTTCCGAGATGAGGTAATATTGATGTACATTGATGTAAATTCCCAAAATTTGCGTCAGTAGACCGAATTGTGTACAGTAATACAGAATTCACGAAATTCTGAAAATATAGAAATTTATCCAAATTTTTGGAGTTACTGAAATATTCGAAAATTTGCGTATTTAAAAGATAGAGACTTTTTTGTTCAAATGTGAGAAGTGTGGAATTTTTAGGAAAATTTATAAAATAAGTTTGCAGTGTTCGCAAAGTTCGAAGATTTTTAAATCTTTACAAACATCGAAAGCTTCGTTGGAGATTTTAGTTCCTTGAAATTCCGAATTATAGAAAAATTTAGAAATTTGTGCACAGGAATCTTAAAATATTCAGACAAGTTGAATACTTTTTTGTAA
>JAPYZK010002457.1:0-18860 GCA_030522785.1 Platygaster equestris | reverse complement strand
TACATGTCGATATCTTCAAGTTTGAACTTCAATTTGGAAACTTCAACTTTGTGCTTCAATTCGAAAACTTCGAGTTCGAACTTTCTTTCGGAAACTTCAAGTTTTAACTTCATTTCGGAAACTTCAAGTTTGAAGTTTGATTTTGCAAGTTCAAGCCAAAAATGAACTTTCGAAACTTCAAGGTTGAAGTTTACATTGAAAACTCCAAGTTTGAACTTCAATTTGAGGACTTCAAGTTCGAAATTCATTTCGGAAACTTGAAGTTCGAAGTTTATTCCGGAAACATCAAGTTTGAAGTTTAGTTTCGCAAGTTCAAGCCACAAATGAACTTCCGAAACTTCAAGGTTGAAATTTATCTCGAAAAATTCATTTTCGAACTCCAATTCGGAAACTTGATGTATGAAGTTACATTCCGCAACTTTGAGCTAGAAGTTAATTCCCGAAACTTCAAGATTAAACTCCAATTCGAAAATGAATTCAAGCTTCACTTGGTAAATTAGAAATATAATAGAAATAGCTTTCCGAAACTTAATTCAAAGCGTTAGACATACTTTCAATAAAAAGTTTCGTGAAAATTATTTTCTTCATAAAATAGATTTTGTCTTTATTTGGAAATCACGGAAACTGATTGAATTGTCCGCGATGCGTTTACACATAACATGTACGTATAGAGTAATCGGTGTGCTGTGTTTAAAGCCGAAAGCGCGCAATTCGTCCCTGCAGCGATGCGAGCGAGCGTGAGTTTACGCGGCTTGCAGGGCTAATGCATTTGTAACGTACATCAAGCTGCGTATACGTCGAAATATGCCGTAATGAGAATTCCCCGCCCTCGAACGCAATTATTCTTGCCGAATTTCCAGCAGCGCCAGTAGCACTGGTACATAGTAATAGCGCGAACGAGCATATTACTCGTGCAGCTTGGGCAAAAGTTTTTCACCTACTCTTATTATTCATAAATCCCACACGTGAAATATGCATTAACCATAACTCTCATAATATACGTAGATTATATATGGCCGTCGTACATGCCATTGTATACATGCTAGTTGACTACTGTCTCGCGTCTACGGAATTCTCTCTCTCTAGTAGAACATTTAGAGAGCTCGAAATACGTTTTTTTGCCCTGAAAAATATTTTTTGACTAATTTGAGGAGTTTCTGGATATTTTCTTGGGGATTAAATTCGGATTGTGGAATTTTTTATTGCAGTTTGGGAATTTACAAATTTTTAGATATTGAAATTGGGTTTTTTGGTAGTCCATAGTTCATAGATTTTATTCTTGTTTTATTATCATTTTATTTTTATTTCAGAATAATTCACAGAATTTGAAAAATTTTAGTAATGTAGCAATTCAGTATTTTGAATTTCAAATTTGGAATTTTGTAGAATTCGAAAATCATTTTTATTTTTAAATTTCTAAAATTTTTATTTTATTACTATGTGAATTTGAATTTTTAGAATTTTCAAATTTGGAAAATTTGGAAATTTTAGGATTTTAAATTATGATTTCCTGGAGTTTTTGGAATCTTTGAATCGCGTAAATTAGACAGTTAAAAATTTGAAAATGCGGCATTTTTGGAGTTTCTCAAATTTCATGTATTTGGGAATTCTTAAAGTTTGGCTATTCGAAGTTTGACTTATAGTCGATTAAAAATTCGATATACTGAATTTGAGAAAGTTCAGAGATTTTGAAATTCGAAAAATCGATTTGTCAAATTTTGAAAATAGAGAGGATTCCAAATTCTGAACTCTATATTCAAAATTCCAAACTTGTCAACGATTTATTAAACATCGATATTTCTTGCACGATATATACTGGACGCAATTTTTTTTTCAACGTTCATAAATATAAATATTGATATTTTCGAAAAATGTCATTCACGTCATTTGCCCCCTGAAAATTGTTTCTAAAATGCCTCTTAAAGTCCGAAAAACATCTCAGTTCATGAAAAAAATCATGGTAATATTTAACAAAAACATGTGTAATGAACTCATTTTGAAAAATCATTGAAACTCCCGAATTTACTGCAATTATTCTCGATTATGTTCAAGTTTTTTCGAAGTTTCGTTTTTCTATCGATCTTTCGCACATTTTCAAGTTCACGCTGAAACTTTTACGAGAGTTATAAAACTATATATTTTTATACATATATTCTAAAATAGTAAGTCAAATGCTTAATTATTACCTAGTCACGGGGGGGGCGGGGGGGACCCCCTGCACAGGAAAGTAATAACTTCCGCATTTCGAGACACAATAGAAAGTTGAATGTAAAACCATGTTTATGCAAAAGAAAAATCGCAGACAAGTTGGAGAAAGTAGCTCCCAAGTTGTGATGATGATGGCTGTTGTCGAGCTTTAACGGCTCCGGCACAATCTCAATCGAGTAATCTCGTCCGACAACTGCGGATTTTCGATTTGCATTGCGATTAGGATTACGCTGCGGAATAATGCTCATCAGTTACACACAACTTGCTTCAACAATGTAGGGCTCGACTATTTCAGTACCACTTGGTTAAAACTCAACTTGGTTTTTGTAGTTCATTGTAATTGACCACTGAAAGTAGAGTGTCCAGACATTGACAACGAAAAACCTTGAAATGTTCTACACCGCCCCCCCCCCCTCCCCTTCCCGCGGTTGTGAAATTTGCAGTATTCTAAAAATATTTGAAATTCCCAGAACTTCTAAAATGTCCCAAAAATTAGAAAATACACAGAGTTCTGATCATTTGAATAATTATTGAATTTTTTCAAATTTTTACAATTCCACATATTATTGAAATTCTGAAAGTTTTCGGAATTCTTGAAATTTTCTTAATTTCATAATGATCGAAATGTTTTGAATTTTCGTAAATTCGACAGTTATGAACATTTTAAAAAATTTTAGAATTATTAAAATATTTCAATTTCTCGAAAATCTAGAAAATTTCGGAATAATCGAAATACTCGAAATTCACGAAACTTTAGGAATTCTCTTATCTTCTGAAATTTAAAAGCATGGTGAAAATTCTGAGAAGATTAAAAATTGGTAACATGTTCGAAATTATGAAATTTTTTGAAATGCCAGAATAATTAAATAATTTGAAACAGTCCAAAATACGAAAATTCTAGATATTTTCAGAACTTTCATAATCCTTGAAATTTTCAGAAATTTCAGAATCATCTGAATTTCTAAAATTTTTGAAATTCTAAGAATGTATCAAAATTCCAAGATAATTAAAATATTCCAAATTATAAAAACTCTGAACATATTTGAAGATTTGCGAAATTCTTACGATTTTCGAACTTACAGTATTATCAAAATATTTGAAATCCTCAAAACTATGAGAAAATATTCATTGTTTTCACTCAGGTTTTTAAAATTCTCTAAATTTGAGAGACCTCTGATAATTGCACATACTAGAGTTCCACTTCTTCAGTGTCTGTTCCGCACATTTTTTTTTGTTTTTACACCTCAAAATTCCGATTCAAAATTCCTCTATTCAGTATTTATGGTATTGTTTCTATTGTTCGAACATCATCAAAAACAATGACCTAAGAATGAATCAGGCAACAGAGTAGAGAGCGAAAACGGGCATAACTTGGGAAAGCTGATTAGACCGCTAATCAGTTGACCATCACTCTGCCGCAGTCCCTTAGTGTGCCCGTGTAAACTGTTTTTCAAGGCGGTGGAGAGTCCGAGATTACGCGGCATTATCGTCTTATCAGGGGATTCTCGGGTTGTTATTCAGCAACAGCGACGAAAAGCGGCCATCTTCGTTTGGCTCCGATATTGATTTCATATAGCGTAACGCGTAATCCTTTGGGGAATGAAAATTGTGCACCGTGAGCATTGCTTCTCGAAGGAACATGAAAAATGCCTTCCGGAAAAGCTGCGCCATTTTCATGAGCAATCGCTCGTATCCGCGTTTCCGGATTCTCGTTGTCAATGACCCTTGAAAAAACATACCCACTGTCCAACAACGTTGCGATGAATTGGTTTTTTGTTTGACCGTATCAGACATTAGGATTTGTCGTGCTTGTGAGGCGGGCTTGAAACCGGTTAAAAAAAATATTAAACTTTGAATAATTTAAAAACGCCGGAAACCTTCCGGGAACACTCGAGCGCGCCCGAAATTGGAGTGATCCCTAGTGATTTTGGTTTTTATCAAAACAGGCACATTTTGATAAAATCAGTGTATTATTTATAAAAATTTGTTTTTTTATAAGGTCGATTTTAGAAGTTATTTCATTTTTTATAAAGTGGTGTTATAAAAACTTTATAAAAAAAAGTTTTTTTCTAAAATTTGTCAAAAATTTCATACGATTCATCTGTTTTTTTATACTTTATAAAAAAAAGTTTTTTTCTAAAATTTGTCAAAAATTTCATACGATTCATCTGTTTTTTTATAAAAACAATTGAAAGCCTACAAATTTTTTATTAAACCTTTATTTTTATAACAGCTTCGCGATTTTTACAAAAAGTTCAATATTTTTATAAAAAAAAATTTCTTGATACAAGGAGTTTCTTACAGTAATATTTGATACGTTTTTATTACACAAAGGAATAGAAAATCTTTAGAAATTACAAAACGTAAAAACATATAATTTTATAGAATTTAAAAATTCTTCAACTCAAATTGAAAATAAGCATCCAATTGACATAGATTTGATGAACAAGAAAGTTTACTATCGGATTTCTAATGCAAAGTTGGCATGTTCAAATCCCGTTGCCTCCAAAAAATTTTTAAATTCCATTCGAAACGAAATTTGTGGTAGAGTCTCAAAAACTGATGAAAAATGGTATATAAACCAGCAAAATGATCCAAAAAAGGTTATAAAATTTTTTGCATATTTTTAAAAATGTTGAAAAAGGTTATAAAATTTTTTGCATATTTTTAAAAATGTTGAAAAAAAATTTTTATAAAAAAAAATTTTTCTTTATAAAACTTTTATAAAAACACTCTATAAAAAATGCAAATGTCATAAAACTTTTATAAAACCGACCTTATAAACATTTTTATACCATTTTTTATAACGTTTTCATAAAAACTAGAATCAGTAGGGATATCACAACAAAATCGGAAAAAAAGGGAAATTTTTTTTCATGCAAGCAGTCTATTTTGACAGTTGATCATAATCAAACGAATTTCGTGAAAAATTCATGAAATAATGACTCCTGGATGAAATTTTTCGGTCAATTCCGCCAATTACGCATGAATTCCATTTAATTATAGTCGCAAGTATGTGAAATGTCAGAATGTCGAATTATCATGAAATTGAAAATTACGATGTCCGCTATACGAAAATAACGCGTAAACACCCCTCGAAAACACTTAAATCTCAGTTTTCAAGCCTTTCAGCCATAAAAAACACAGTTAAAACACGTGAAACATATTATTATTTCACTGTCTTACATAATTAACTCTGCTCAACTGAAAAATAACTCCAGTCAATTCACTTAGGTCAATTCTAGATTCCTAAGAATTCAGAGAGTACGTATATAACTGGCATGCAAGTTGACGAAAGATGTGCCCGATAAAACAGGAGGAAGGCATGCGTGCTAATGAAGGATTTTTGTGAAATGGCGTAATGAAGAAGAGTAATGAGGGCGAAAAAGCGTATCGCTCGAGTTGTGTGAACACTGTAAACAATGGGAACGTTCAGGGGGAGAATGTTATAATGTTGGGCCTTTGCGCAGACTGCAAGAGGGGTTCCATCCCAGCTCACCTGACGAACGCACCTTCCTATATTATGTGGCTATATAGGTGTTGCAGTTGTTGGTATACTCGTGGGACAGCGTGCCGACACCACCGCTGCTGTGCGAACCTCACTACTCACGTCTCACACTCCTGCTCAACAACGGGGTCAACGGCCCTGAAATTGGCAGTGTCCGTGAAAACACGCAACTACCTCTAAATCACATAACGTACGAGTTCATCATTCTTTTTCACGTATCCCTTGAATAAGCGAGAGTCAATCGTGGATGGAGGATTCCTTCGTCCATAATTCCTCTACTCTTTCGAAAGGAAATTATCGTTCAATTGTTGGGCCATCTGACCGGGTTGCACTACAATGTCAGATTCTGTGGAGGTCGGTGTAGGAATCGCTCGTCGTCGAATGATAAACTCTGGAATAATTACTGAATTTACGAACATTGCTCGATTTTATGCATTTTTCTTTGTTTTACATATTTTCTGAATTTGTTGACTAAAATTGAACTTTCGGACATTCTGAAGCTTTCAATATCAAGAAATGACGAATTTTTAACTTGAAAATTGTCCGAAAATTTGAAGTTTTCTGAAACTTCGGAATTCCGGAACTTCACCATTTTTTTTACGACTTCGATATTCTTGAAAATTTTTCGAAACTTCACTCATCCAAAGCTTCAAAAATTCCGAAATTTTTGAGCTACGAAATTTCAAAACTTAAAAATTTTTAACCTCCACATTTTTTTAAGTCTTCGAAATTCTTCGAGATTTTGGGAACTTCAAAATTCCAAACCTTTCAAAACTTTCGAGATTACTGAAAATTTGAAAGCTTACTAAATTTATTATTCTGTACAGTTCCAGAACTTTCAAAATGTCCATAGCTTCAAAATTCCACAACTGCACAACTTCAAAAATTCAAAATTCTAGAAACCTGATAAATCATCCGAATTCTGAACAACACAAAAATCCCAACATTCCGAAAAATTCGAAAATTATAGCCTTCACAACTTCGAAATTTTTCGAGAAACTTAAGAGCTTTTGAAATGTTCAAACCTCGAAAATTGCAAACCTTCGAAACTTTGAAACTTCGAAACTTTTCCAAACTTCCAAATTCTTGGACATTTTCAAAATTCGAAAATTTCCGAAACTTCTGAAACTGCAGAACTCAATGACAATTATCGAAAAATCCATGACGAATCGCTCGACGTCGAATTACTGAATTTCCGAACATTGCTCGATTTCATGCATTTTTCTTTGTTTTCCATATTTTCCGAATTTGTTGACTAAAGTTTTATAGTGATTTCATTATTTTTGCCCATTCTTTTTCGTCTGTAAATTTCCTAACTCGAAATGTCGCAATTTCGGCGCATAGCGGCTGCTAAATTGAACTGTAGGTCCCAGGAAAGTGGGGTGAGTCCCGCTTTTTATTTTTTCTATCGATTCCTCTACTCTTTAAGAAAAAAAAGAGCGTTCAATCGTTATTCTAACCGACTGGGTTGCACTGCAACGTCGGATTCTGTGGAGGTCGGCATACGAATCGCTCGACGTCGAATGACAGACTCCGTGATAATGACTGAATTTCCAAAAATTGTTCAATTTCGGGCATTTTTACTTTTCTTTCATGTTTTCAGAGTTCGTTGAGTTGAATTTTAGAGTGAATAAATTATTCTAGGCCATTCTCCGACGTCTGTGAATTTCTAAAGTCCAAATGTCGCAAAGCCAGCGTATTGTAATACGCCGGCTGTAAGCTTTACTAACTTATCCAACTTATAATTATAAACTAACTCGTAAACTGGTCCTTTTTTATTACAACTATACAACTATTCTATGATATTCATATGAAAAAAAAAACTAGAATTACTAGGGTACGTATATCAGCATTGTAATAATCACTCCTCTTCATCTTCATGACTTTATATGATTGAACAAGAACAGCGAATCTGATTATATTTTTCTCTCTCGACACTTCAATGAAAGAAAAATCCAAAAAGACCAAGTTCCTTCCCTCGTCAGTCGTTTTTCACGGGACAATGCGCGAAAATGAAATACGGGTTGGAAGTAGACGAGATGATCGCAGGGGCTGATTAATTCACCAACCGGTAATTATTGCGCATTCTCATCGTTTGAGATTGTCGCTTCTCAAACTCTGTCATTGTTTTCACTTTTTCGAGCGATTCAATTAAGGTCGTAAAAACGTGCTCGCGAATAAATGAAGCTCGAAACATGAATGACAAAATGGACCGGGGAAGAAAGAAGTTATCGAGTGGAGGGCGATTCGTCGGAGGAGGAGGCTTCTTTCTGAATCGCGCAGAGAATAGACGTTCAACTATAAAATAGGATTCCCGTAGGGTTTTTTAAACGGGAAAAGCTCGGGACGAATCGCGGGTATAAAGCCACTTCTCACGTGCTGCTTGCAAATGCGCTTTCCGTAAAAAGAAGATGTGCTCCCATATTTTATTATGCAGCGTGGGTGATGTACGTAGGTGGTGTACGGGCGAATTCGCGGAAAATCGATACGACGGGAAATTCGACAAAACGGGAATTTATTGTATTTCTGAAACGTGATCGACATGGTTTTGAAGGATTTTGTGTAATAGGGGATGAATATCGTTTTTGTTTTATCTGTATATTTAAATCTTGAATTTTGGGAGTTTTGAGAAAATGTTGGGATTATTTGACAACTTCCGATAATTTTAGACGACTTGTGGAATTGTGCTCATACATGAGAATTAGTCATCATTTTTGTAGTTTTGAGAAGTTTTCGAATAATTGCTCGTTTTTCGATTTTTTTGAGTATTTTTGGGTATTTTCGAGAATCTTTGGGAATTTTTCGGAGCTATCTGAATTTTTATTTTATTAGGATTTCTAGATGGGGCCTTTCCGGGGGGGGGGGGGGCTGTGAGAATTGTATTGCGAAATTTCGAAAATTTCGTCATTTTTCGAAATTGTAGAATGCCAAAAAGTTTGGATACTTTGAAAGTTTCGAAAATGTACGACTTCTGAACTTCGAAATACTCAAACACTTCAAAATCGTGAAAATTTGGAGAATTTTGAAATTTTTGGACTCTAGCAGTTCGAAATGTGTAAAATAGTCGAAAATCGCAGAATTTCGAGAACTTTAAAAATGTTAAGACTTAATAATTTGTAATCTTTGAAATTCTTAAAAACTTCAAAGTTCTTGGACATTTTTGAAAACTTCGTAGCTCCAATATTTTTCATACTTCTTAAATTTCAGAAACTTTGGAAATCTCAGAACTATATTATTCTTCAGGACCTTAAAGTTCCATAAGATTCTAAAATTTCTAAAGCTTGGAAAGTTCGAAATCTTTGAAAATTTCAAAAATTTCGAGATTCCTTATTCGAAAACTTGCGTAATGACAAAAATTTCGAACATGTAAAAACTTGACAATTTTTTATCTTTTAAATTCTTGAAAACGTTGGTTCTCTTAAGTTCTCAATAATTACAAAATACCGACATTATAATAACTTCTCAAATTTACCAAACTTCTAAAACTTCAGAATTTCATAATTCTTCTAAACGTAAAAATTCCGAAAAGTTCGAAAATTTCAAAACTAAAAAACTGTATAATCCTAAAAATTTCGAAATTTCGAGGCTTTAAAACTTCAAAATATTCGAACTCTTCAAAATTTGAAAATTTTTGATAACTGTTAAAAGCTGCATAATTTTGTATTTTGAAAAATTGTAAAACTACAAAAGTTTTCGGACATTCTTAAAAACTCAAAAATTCCAAGATTGCAAAAACTTGTAAAATTTTCGAAATTCTAAAACTTCAAAACTTCATTATTCTTCGAAATTTCCAAATTCCAAAGTGACATAAGTACTGAAACTTCGTAACTTCGAAACTTCGAAATTCTAAAATTTCAAAAATGCCAAAACCTAATAATTTTTGACATTAAAAATTCTGAAACTACTGTATTCCTATATTTTCAGCACTTCTAATATTTCCAAAACTTATAAATTCTAATGTATTATCTATAACAACTCTGATTCGAGGGGCCCGCCTAAAATATTTGCCCCAGCCCCCGCAAAACCTAGGGACGTCCCTGTTTCTAGAAGCTTTTTAGGATTTTCCAAACAGTTCTTCATTGGGCAGTTTCCTGATTCAAAAAAATATCTCTCGTTTCCTCCTTTTTTTTTGTTTTTTGGGAAACAAAAAAATTGAGAATCTACGAGTACTGTCACGAAATTGCTTTTTCCTGCGCTGGTAAAGCACTTGGCGCCTGAAGGAATGAAAAAAGGCGCAAGCGCATCAAGTTCAATAAGCAGCAGGCTGAATTGCAGTAATTAGAGCGCGAGAGGCTCGTATTCGGTCAACACTCGAAGAGCTGGAATGAGCAGCTGATCGACGTTCTACAGCCTCAGAGTGGAGCTTGCAACCCGATTCAGGGTTGTATAAGCTCAAAATGCGTGCAACCGGAAATCAAAAATATTACACAATATTTCGCATGAAGTAACCCAAAATGGAAGTTCAAAGTTTGGATGAAAAATTCGCCAATTTAGATGTGTAGAATTATAATTTTAACAAGTTTACATTTTTGTACTTCTGACTTTTTCCGTAATTATGGCTCAGGATATAGCATCGCCGGAATCTAGATGATATAATTTATTCATTTCCAATTACATGATGAATTGATTATGCCCTTGCATACGGACCTAAGAAAAAGAAAAAAAAAACCTTTTTCTTCTAAAGTTTTCGAGCAACTAGATAATTTGAAACATTTCCAGCATTTCAAGGTTTTCAACAATTTTGGGAATTTTCAGAGTTTGGAGGATTTCGAAAATCTTACAAGTTTTTAGGAGTTTGAAAATTTTTAGAATTTCAACAATTTTGAAAATTTTGAAGTTGTAAAAAAGTTTTAAAAATTCTAGAAATTTAAAACATTTTTATAATTCTTGAAATTACGAGAATTTTACGAATTTCTGACATTTCGAGAAACTTGATAATTCGGAATATTTTCAACATTTAATGATTTTTTACAATTTTGAGAATTTTTGAAGTTTAAAGTATTTTTAGTATTTTGGAAGTTATTGGAATTTTGAAAATTTCGAGGATTTCAAAATTTTCATAAATTTCAGAGATTTGTAAAAGATTCGAAAATTCTGAAAATTTGAAATATTTTCATAATTCTTGATATTACGAAAATTTCACTAATTTTTTTACATTTCGAGAAACTTGATGATTTGGAACATTTCGTGATATTTAATAATTCAGAGAATTCCTAAAGTTTTTAATATTTTGAAATTTTTCAGGATTTTCAAAATTTTTCAGAAATTTCAGATTTAAAAAAGTTTCAGAAATCTTGAGAATTAAAGCAGTTTCCAAAATTCTCGAAATTTTTAGAATATTACAAATTTCCAAAATTTCGGGAAACTTTAGTTGGAACATTTTTAACATATTTCAAGATTTTCGACTATTCTGATGCATTTCAAAGTTTAGAGGATTTTAAAAAATTTCAGAGATTTCAAACACTCACGAAAATTCTGAGAATTGAGAAAATTCTCATAATTTTCTAATAAAACTTTACTTTTCTAATTTGTTGGATTAATTTCGAGTGAAAATCACTTCAGCCCCTCCCGAACGAAATTTCTGGTTACGTCCTTGCCTAAACTGACGCAGTGACGAAATGTGACGACACGACGATGAAATGTTGACATCTACCGATGAACTCGAATCCTTCGAAATGCTCGCGACTAATGTAAGCGTAATAATGATAATGGCAGCCGCGCGTTGTGAATGGTTGATTGCGAAAACGTGTTCCCGGAGCCGGACATTATTTCGCATTTTATTCCTCTCCTTTTATATGCATCCGTTTCAGCATGCCGGGAAAGCGACTTTTATACTCGAAAAGTATTACGTAAAAGCCGAAAGGGTTGAAAGTGCAAAAAGGCGAGCGCGAGAATGTTGAATGGCGCAGTTTTCGCCTCCCTCTCCCCTTTCTTTCGGGGCAGCAGTCGGGGAAATGCGGAAAATTTCGCGAGTGCTCGACGTAAATGAGGGCTTTTATTTCGGCTTCTTTCGCCAATTCCCCTGATGCGTTTAGCGGAGCTGCTGCATTTTCGCACGTGTATCACCGGCTCTGTGTGGTCACGCGACTTCCGGCCGGAGTGGGTAGACCCGAGTGCTGCGAGTGCAGTATGAAATTTCATATTTTCTAGTGACTTCGTCGCATCCTGCGTAAAGCGAACCGGCTGTCGCGTTTTTTGGGTCATTATTCGAATTTTGTGGAATGGGTTTGGGCTTTGTGGGAGAATTGAACTCGAGTGCTATAATTTTGGGCCAGTTGATTAGTTTTGGTGTTTGGAAATCTGAAATTTGTGGATTTTGAGGAGCGAAACTAAAAGTTTTCAGATTAAGAACTTGAGGTTCGAAAAATTTAAAATTTAAGAACTATTCGAATTCGAATTATATTTTTTTGAGTTTACAATGTTCAATGAAAAATTCGGAAAATCAAGTCTTTCGAATTTCGAATCGAATGTTTACTTCGAATTTGGAATTATAAAAAATCTGGATGTTTTGAATTTTGGAAATTGGAATTTGGAATTGTGAAATTTATAATTCTACAAAATTCGAAATACGAAAATAGCGAATAATCGAAAGCTCCGAAATTTGAAGTTTTGTATTTTTACAATTCAGAATATCAAGACATCCAAATTTAAGAATGTTGAAAATTAAAATTCGTGAATTTAATAATTTATGAACTTATAATGTAAAAAAATCAGAATTTTAGGACGATTGAAATTTCGATGAAAAATTTTCAATTCTATGCACTTATACATATGAACATTTTGAAAAATTTTTGTGATTCTTCGCGGAAATAGTGGGATGCAAATGGACGGAATACCTAGGGAGAGAAAACTTGGTTGGATGCGAAGTAAAGAATCCTCGTAAAAGTTGCATTGACCTGCGTCAACTCGATTTCATGCCATTCGGAAACTTGCGCACGAAATTTGCGAGTTTATCGCGTATTTACAGGGAGGAAATGAAATGGAAAATGCGGCGTTGAAATATACATGTCGAGGAGAGGGTTGGCAAGGGCGGAAGCCTTCCTTTCTAGACCTTTCCTGGTTGATCTGAGTCTCGCGTCTCGAGAGACGTTGCTCTCAACTGCGTGTGAAATTCTATACGCGCTGAACAGTAATGAAGTGCCGGAAAAATGATCGAAAATCAATATTCCACGTACTACGGAAATCCTTGATTATTCGATATTATTCTGATATATTTTTTAACATTTTGGCAAATGCCAAGGGATTTTTCATATTTTTTCCAAGAATATAGAATATTTTATTTGAAAACAAAAAAATAATTTTTTTTCAACAGTTTGTATATTATTGAAAAGAATGAATTTAATTTCTAAAGAACACAACAATACCAGAATTTTATACAAGTCTCTACATTTTTTACACAATTGTCAGAAATCTAAAAAAATGTTCCAAAATGTTACAAGAACTCGAGAATCATAAACGATAAAATTTATATTTACACGAATATTTTACCATTTCGAAGAAAATTTGAAAACTATCATTGAAAATTTTTTTGACTAAGGTTTTGAAAACCTTTAGAAATTTCGAACTCGGAATGTTTCGGAAATTAACTCATATTCTAAACAAATCTATAAGTACACATATACCTCTAAAACTTGCGAGGAAAAGTCGAAAATTTTTTAGGAACACGAACGTTTGGTACGAAAGACGTTAACAATACTGGAACAAGTATTGAGAGTCCAAGAATCGAGTGAGAAAGCAATTTTGTATGGTATAATATTATGTTTCTTGTGAATCTCGGAATAGCGGCGTCCGGCGTCTGAAGAAAAACGCGCCTTTACTACTTGCTGAATCGAAGCGCCCGCCGTTTCTCTCGCTACATTTACCTCCGCTACATCATAAACGCGACGACATTAGCAATGCATTACTTCAACTACTATCTGCCCCCTTCCCCCCCCCCCCCCCTCGGTTTCACATATCCATTGTGTTTCTTGAAACGCAACTTTCAGTAGGAAAAATTATGGTTTTTCGTTTATTAGGAGATTCAACATTTTGTAGAAATTCTGAAAGTTTTTATGGATGTAAACCATTTTGAGAAAGGAGAAGAGCTATAGCAGTTGTTTAAAAGTCTAGAATTTCTTTTGGAATGTCGACAGTTTTTGGGGTTATATAATGTATGACGATCTTGAGAAATTTTACTAGATTTTTGTAATTTGTGACACATTTTGGGGATTTTGACAGTTTTTGAAAATGTTGACATATTTTCGAAACTTCGGAAATTTTTGGCAAGTTTAGGGAGTTCGGATAGTATCCAGAATTTGTGATACATATTTTATTGAAAATTTGATAGTGTTCTATAATTTTGGCAATTTGTAAGCATTCTTATACAGTTGTGCTTGGATTCTAGACAGTTTTGTGCCTAATTTTTTTGTTCGATTTATTTGTCTATAATTTTTGCGAATTCTGACCGTTGTGCTTTAATTTTTTGGAAAAGTTGAGATTTTTTGACGATCTTGACATGTTGACGGGTTTTGGAAATTTCTCAAATTTCTCGTGTCTGGCAGTTTTTGAAAATATCGAAAATATTCTGAAATTTCTGAAAAATGATAGTTTATTATATTTCAATCATTTTTCGTTTTTGGAAATATCCACAGTTTTGGGGGATTTCTTTGTGTTTTGGTAATTTTGATTGTTTTCGACAAGTTTTGGAAAATTTAGAAGTTTTCATGAATTTTACCTTTTTTGTAATTTTGACAGTTGAAATAAAATGAAAAATTTGCCAAATTTTGCATTTCGAAAATTTTCAAATTCCTAAGTGTATGCAAATTTCTAATTGTCTAACATTTCGAACTTTAAATTGGAAATTCAGAAAGACTAAATTCCAAGTTTTCATAATTCCGAGAATGATAAAAATTCGGAATTCAAGATGTCATATTCCAAATCTTCCTATTATCAACTACCAAAAATCCCGAATGTCGATTTTCACAAATTGTTAAATTTTCAACTTGCAATTAAAAATTTCAGAATCTAAATTTAATTTCCGACAAAACAATCGAGAATTTTTGAATTACTTGAGAAAGATTTTTCAGGGGGACAAAAATCTCCAGTTTTAATGTCCATTCTAAGTATCGACAAGATGTTCCAAATAACAATTTCCGGTTTTTCACATTTCCCAATTACGACATTCCATTCCAGATATATTCCTAAATTTGCTTGACATATTCCACTTCAGTCCAAAAAAAAAAATTCCATATCACGTGAAACCCTATCCCAGATTCCATCCAGATTTCACAGACTAATGAAATGACATTTTGGAAATGTTCTTTGAAATTCTGCCCGAGTTGTATTTAATTGGAGGGCGTTTCGCAGATTAACTTGGGGCCGAATTTATAATCGCGCGCGACACTGATTAACTCGGTAAATTAACGCTCTGCACAACAAAGGGGAGAGTGTTGTATGGGATTTACGACTCGCGCGCAATCTCCTCGATGCTTCAGCCCGATCGCGCAGTTTATACCGTTTATACCGCTTTTTTCGCTCAGCTGACGGTACTTCAAATCATTATTTCATCTGACGCCGGCGTAATTAGGTCCCTGATAAGCTCCCGCATTTCCCCTTGTTATTCACGGATAAACAATTGCGATTGTTCGAGTCCGGTGAACAGGAAATTTCATCACATAATTCAACTAATGAGTAAAAATCGCGGAAATTCTCCTCTCAAATTTTCCTGTGGTTTGTTGGATCATGAAATCATTTCCAACTCATCATTGTCAATTAGATGATCCAAAAAATTTTAATTTGTTTCACTTGTTTTGTAGAAAACTTAGTGATTCTTCGTTGAACAATCCAAAATGACCCAAATTCCGTGATACTCCGGATGTACGTGATCTAGTTTCAAATTGAAAAACTCTGGAGATAACGAGATAATTTATTCAATTCGCGAGATGTGATAAAACAGTACCAGCGATAATAAATCCAGATTGTCTCGAATGCTTCATTGTTGTTCACGTGTCCCCGATGTAATAATTGAAAAATGCGGGGAAATGTCGGCAATATTGCGGGAGAATAAAAGGATTCGTCTTCCTTTGTGCAGACGCACATTGTTGACTATCTCGCGCATTACGACGGCAAAAGCAGGAGAGAGCGTTTTGTTGTAATTAATAACCCGCGACTGCTTGGAAATAATAATCTCCAATGGGGGTAATGAAAAGAGGACGAGGCATAAAGCAGTATGCCTGCATTTTTATGAAAGCACATGAATACAAATGATGGCGGTAGCCGAATTCCAATGCGGAAAGGATTTTTCATGCTTGCCTGACACTTGCTCCACAGTGTGTACCACTCCTATGCGTATGCAAAATTTACGAGTCGATGGCTGCTGTCGAGCGAACCAAGTTTTTCATGCGAAAAAATCTCGGAAACGGGAAACATGAGACGTGTCCTTCAGAATCGGATTGTGGAATTTATCTCGTGCGTTTTTTAGATACCTTTGGTTGATTGGGGAATGTTTTGACACGAAGTATGAACGTAGAGGTGTAATTTTGGAATTTGAATTTGATAAATTTTTTAATTTTTGCAAGCTTGTGGTTTTGGTTGTTCATTAGTGATTTAGAAACTTTCCGTATCTCTCTTTTTAGAGACATATTTTTTTCAACAATATGTTACATGAAACATCGATTTGAAGTCCGGAAAATTCCTAAAATTTTCTCACTAGCAATAAATATTGATATGGATATTTTCGTGACATGGTGACGAATCCTACTAAAATTGCTAAAAACATCATCCCTCTGAATTCTCCCCTAAAAGTTTTGTTCTCCTAAAATGACCTCTAAAAATCCGAAAAATCCCTGAATTTGAAACCAAACCCTCTAAATTGGCATCACTGAAGAGTTCTATACAGAACAAGGACGTAACCAGAAATTTCGTTCAGGAGGGGCTAATGTGATTTTCACTCGAAATTAATCCAACAAATTGAAAAAATAAAGTTTTAGTAGAGAAGTATAAAAATGTCATAAATTCTCAGAATTTGCATAAGTGTTTGAAATCTCTAAAATATTTAAAATCCTCTCAACTTTGAAATTCATCAAAATAATCGAAAATCTTGAAATGTATTAAAAAAGTGCCAAGTTAAGAAAAGTTTCCCTAAATTTTATAAACTTATAAAATTTTCAAAATTTCGAGAATTATAAAAACTGCCTTAATTCTCAAGATTTCTGGAACTTTTTTAAATCTCTGAAATTGATGAAGAATTTTGGAATTCTGAAAATTTTCAGAATACTGAAAACTTTCGGAATTCTCTAAATTATCAAAAATCATTAAATGTTCCAAATTCTCAAGTTTCTGGAAATGTGAGAAATTTGTGAAATTTTCGTTGTATCAAAAATTATTAAAATATTTTACATTTTCAGAATTTCCGAATCTTCTACAAATCTCTGAAATTTACGAAAATTTTGAAATTCTCGAAATTTTGGAAATTCCAATAACTTCCAAAATCCTCAAAATACTTTAAACTCTACAAATTTTCATAACAGTTATTATTTTTCAGTTATTGGAAATTCCAATAACTTCAAAAATCCTCAAAATACTTTAAACTCTACAAATTTTCAAAATTGTTAAAAATCTTAAAATGTTACAAATATTTCAAATTATTAAGTTTCTCGAAATGTCAGAAATTCTTAAAATTCTCGTAATTTCAAGAATGATGAAAATATTCTGCATTTCCAGAATTTTTAAAACTTTTACAAAACGTTTAAATTTTCGAAATTGTTGAAATTCTAAAAATTTTCAAACTTCTCAAAACTTGTAAAATTCTCTAAATCCTCTAAACTCTGAAAATTCAAAAAAATTTTAAAAACCTTGAAATGCTTAAAATGTTCCAAATCATCTAGTTTCTCGAAAACTTTGACACTTGTGAATATCGTATTGTTTTACTATTTATCTTCAAAATAAACTTTTCTGCAAGGTGCTAGATTTTTCAAATTTTCCAGAATTTCGGAGGGGGCTTCAGCCCCCTGAACCCCCTCCACCCTGGGTACGTGCTTGATACAGAAATTAGTTGACTGTCAGTTTTTCGACCACGGGAAAAATAATGTTGATCCGTCAAAGCGTAGTTGTGGCCTCGCGAAACGTCTCCCAAGCATTTCCCTGGCGGACAGACATAACTCACTGGCCTCCTGGAATAAATGCGGCGGGCAAAACGCGTCATGGTCGTCCGAAACTCAGAGCGAACTCGGCTGCGGCGGTTTGCGGCCCCGGCGAGTTGGACAGCCGGAATAAGACTACCACTCGATGTTACTTGTGACGAGGGTCGCGACTTGAAATATATATCATCGACTTATTTTGTATCCTCTTATTTTTTTCCAACTTTTCCCACCGACTTTCTTGAATGGATTGATGTATTTTGAACGTTTCTCTTACGCTCAGATGAACTCACAGAAACGGATAAGCTTCAGTGATAATGAAGAACTATTACATTCGTGCTTAATCCATGGTATACTTTTTACGTCATTCAGAAATTGAAACAAAAAACTGAAGAGACTCGTGAAATTGAATCGGTGGTATTTTCCCTCGCTGGTGGGACGATTATTTCCCGTGAAAAACTCGGGAGAAAACGAGAAAGCAATTTGGTGAAAGAGGTCAATAAACCCCGAGCACATCGAGCTCGGGTCAAGCAAATTTGACATCTCGTTACCGTAATGCGTGGCTTATCAAACAGCTGTCTTTTCCTAATGCGTTAACGTTATCAGCGCCACTTTGGGCTGGAGAGGGATGCCGATTAGCCTTATCGGCTTTCTTTCTTCCGAAAGGAATGGGAAAAATATGTGGTCTATTTTGACTGGTACGAGGACTTTGTTGTTTTCGTGTTAATGTTGGTGTAATCAGTTGATGATACTTGGAATGTTTTTGAATTATTTGATTTTGGTTTGAGATTTGTTGTAATTTTTTAGAAGCTGGTTGAACATTGTTGTCATCATTGTGAATTCAAATTGACGTATCGACGGAATTTATCTCCATGCTAAGAAATTTTTGCAAACTTGGGAAAATTCTAGAGTTTTTGCAAACTGTGTAACGAAAGAAATTATGTGACGAAAATTCTGCGTGTTACGGGATGCATGATAGGAGTGAAATTTTATGTGGAATTATGAAAAGTGTCTCAAAAATGTGATGC